>CAIGRT010212559.1:0-18729 GCA_903798405.1 Fraxinus platypoda
ACCACTAGTTAACATAGTGAATAATCGTAAATGAAAAAAAATTCAAAAAACACTCACTATACTCAGGTTGGGAAATAGCGTCTCGAAAATGACAAGCAATATCTGATCGATTATCATTGTCGTGGGTTTCTTCAGGTCCATTGTAAAAGATGATGTTGTACCGTGACTGTGTGAGACGATGGGAAATGGAAATGTGTAAATAATAGATTTGATTTTTAAAAAGGGGAAATGTGATCCGATGAAAATGACCTCATTTTAATTGGTCAAAATTATCATTTTTCCCTTTTTTCAGTCAACTGACGGATTCCGTCAATTTATCCTCTAGGTGCTAATATTTGAACTGTTTGGAACTGCGAGTGATATAAACTAAATGATCGAATAAAACCCGAGACAAAATTAAAGGTTTGGGACCATGACAAAAATTCTCCCTATTATTTTGTTTACATTTAATTATAAATAAAGTTTTGAAGTTTAGAGAAACATGCTCAATATCCCACCTGCTCGTTTAAATGCTAATTAAACTAGGTGGTCCAAATTATTTAAGAGCAAGTTACATAAACTTTCCTTGATGTTCGTGATAATTACGTAGACACTCAGAAACTTCCCTTGAGGTTTACTTTTTATCATAAATTTTCCTAATTTTCTTTAGTGATACCTTTTTAAAATAATAAATATTCATTATTTTAAAAAATAAAAGGAAGTTGTACCAATAAAGCGAAAAGTAAGCGTGTTTGGTAAATCACTAGTAACCTATAAAATTACGGGCATTTACAAAAGTTGATGATTGGGACATGTTCCTATACATTTAAGAGATACGAATACAACCACAAAAACCAGTAAGATGCCAATTTAATATTTATGTGAAGTAATAAAAAATTATATTCGTTTTATTTTTAAAGTTTTAAATAAGGATATCCTGGAAGCTTACAAAATAATCATCACATATTTAACAATAGAAAAAATGAATGCATGTGAATTCCATAACTTGAGCTTTAAGTTTCAATCTGTTCGAACTCACGACCCACTTTTTAATTTATAAAATTTTAAAAAACAAATTCAAAGAGTTCTAAATAAAGTTTTTCTAGACGTGCCCTGATCAATCTAGTCACCAAAAAAATACCAAATCAAGCTGCTAAAATCTATTCTATTATTCGACACCACCACTAGTATGAACCAAGGGGCAGGCTAAAGGGGAGAATTAAACTATTTGTACAATGAATTTGCACAATGATTTTGACAATGTGTGAGGTGTATATATCATCGTCATTGAATTCAAAAACAATCTTTCAAATCAATGGACATAATGTCTGCCAACTCACACATTGTCAAACTTATTGTCAAATTCATTGTACAANGTGTATTGATCATCGCCATTGAATTCAAAAACAATCTTTCAAATCAATGAACATAATGCCTGCCAACTCAGACATTGTCAAACTTATTGTCAAATTCATTGTACAAGTAGCATGGTTATAAGGGGGAACGTACTTTTCAAGGCAGATAAGGCGCCACAATAAAGGCAGGAGAGGGATTTCTTATCCTACCTTACTCAAGCACGAAATTTGTCAGAAGAATTTTTTAAACAAAATTTGTCACAGCTGCTACCAACGTTGCCGTTACACAATAATGCACCCAAAATAATAATAATAATAAAAATAAAAATAATCACACGCACATAAATCATAAATATATTCTCATCCTGATCATTACTCATTGTTTGGCCCCATTTTGGAGAATTTATAATTTTTTAAATTGTGATTAATAGGAGAATTTGAGGTTTAAGTATAATGACAATTTTTATATTCGTCTGTAAAATTATTTTATTTAAAAAATGTGTAATAAAATTAAGAAAGAAAATTTTTAAAAATTTCAATGAAGACCAGACAAATCTCAGGGAATCATTTAGGGGTTATTCCCCTTGTACAGATAACCGAATGGTGTCCCCCCCACATGGGGCGCGGACCCCGTGTGTTTTTAAAAACGTAGGCTCGTGATCCTCACCTCGTAACGTGAGGGGGTGTAAAAGAGTACGTAGCATGACCCTTCGTCAGGCTGTAATATAAAATATGTAATTATTTTTCCATTTATGTTACTTCTTCTCTTCCCTTCAGATTCTTGGCTTCTACTTCATATGCACCGCCAGTTTTCTTTGCTTTTGTGTAATTGGGAATTCAAGATTTTTGGTGCTGAAGCTCTACAAAAGCTGCCCACATTTCATCTTCGTGAAGCTCTGGTGCTGTTTTGAGTTGGGTATCTTTACTACATTTTTGAATTGCGATACTTGTGGGCATTCTTATCAGCATTTTTGAAAAATTGAAAATGGCTTATGCAGATTTGAAATAATTACAAGTCATAAATTCTGAAATATTTTGTTTCATGAATTGAATGAATTTAGACAAATGTGAATGCAGCACAATAATGCTGGGAATTTTTTTTTTCTTTAGCTTCAAGAATCATAATAATCCCATACAAATATTGATGTAGTACATTGATGATTTCATAAAAAAAATCCACAAAAGTAATGCATGATATGGGTTGATTATTAATTTTTGTTATTTGGTGTTGGCTGATAGAGAAGTGGGATGGAGCAAAAAGGGGTGCAAAGCATATTTCTTGGTCTTTTGATACTTGTGATATCAGCTGCTGCTGATGTGAAGCACTTGAACATATGGCCAATGCCAAAGCAGGTGAATCATGGGCACGGGAGTCTTTATCTCGGGAATGATTTCGAACTGAAGACTGATGGAAGCAAATATCCCGATTCTTCAGGGATTCTCAAGGATGGATTCTTGAGAATAATTGATGTTGTCAAAGCAACTCATGTTATTGATGCCAATTTTTCCCATTTCAATCCTTCTCTCTTGCTAAAAGGAATTCATACAGTTATCTCGTCGCCTTCTGATGAGGTATGCGTCATGAAAACTAGACCGTTTTATGTTTTTGGAGTCTGCTTTGCAATCTCGTCTCTTTCTGTGTGTGTATTGTTAATATCTGTAAGTTTTATACTGTATATGGCGGTTATTGCAACAAAAGGACCATTGCACTAGTAAATCAATCATGGATTAGTACAACAAAATTGATTTACTAAGGTTTCACATTAGAAGTTCAGCATAATCAGTTATTTTTAAATAAATTTTCATAATTGAATACTCAAATGGTCAAATTTCATATAGCTGAAACCTATGATGCTCGGACTCGGGTACGGGTACGTATCTAAGTGTCAGATATTTTATTTTCTAGAATATAGGATAAAGGAACATGGCTACAAAAAGTCCAAATTTCGGACACATACATGGGTATGTCTTTCAAACTTTAGTTTTTTTTTTATTGACTCAATATATCATTTTAAATAGACCAAAATCAATCATTCACAAAGAAGGAAATGAGTATTGAATTAGGGGTTAAAACGAATAAAATTAAATTTTGAGGTTTAGTTTTCAATTATAGAAAAGTTAATTACTAAATGTTATATAAAATAAAAAATGAGGGATTTGATTGCAATTTAAATTTAGTGGAATATTAAGTAACACTATATGAAACTCATTTTCATTTCATATAAAAAAATTCCTAAACCATCAATACAGAGAGGAAATAAGGCAAAAAAAGAAGAAAAGGCAAAGACAAAAGAGAGAAGAAAAAGAAGGGAAAACCTAGTGTCCCCGTCAAAGAAGAAAAGGAGAAGGGGAAAAAAAAAAAAGAGAGAGAGAAGTAGAAACGGCGAAGTGTCCGGTTGAAACTTGGAGAATCCGACATATATCCGATACCCATACCCATGTTATGTCATGTCGTGTCCAACGCAGATATTTCGTCCATTTCGAAGAGTCTGAGCATTAGAGGCCGAAACAATACACAATCACAACCAAATAGTTCTCATTTTCTATTTTAACACTGATTAAGGCTTCTGAAAAAAAAATGATTTATACAAATTTGGGGTTTTGAATTAACTTGTACATCTAGATGCTAGTTTTTACCAGAATGCATATGGTCCGTTTTTTTTTTTTTTTGGTTCTCTTCAGTATAAATGGAATTGATTGCTGAGAATACAGAACACCTTGGCATATATGAGCCATTTCTTATTGCCCGTCTTTATCATGAAAAATTTCCTTATCTTTCTTCCCACTGAATTAAATAACTTCTTCTCAACCTAATTTATGGCTTCAACGCCAAATTTTCTTCCTAACAGTTGTTTGTTGTCCACTGCAGTTACAGCATGGTATAGATGAATCATACAAGCTAAATATCCCTGCACAGGGAACTCTACTTTATGCTCATATTGAGGTAGACACCATGTTTTGTACTTATTAGGATCATAATACATATTTTTAATGATTTGATATGTGGTTGATAAAAAACAATAGGATTGCATTATCATGTCTCTTATATGTGTAGTCAGGGTCATTGAATACTAGTCAAAAGTTGGCAAGTATATCTAGCATTTTTCATTCTCCATACACTAGATTTTCCTGTAACTTTTGGTTTAGCTAATGAATGTATAAGAATGTATTATGAATTTGTGAATAATTCTACAGAAGATAGTATATAATTTCTGGTTAAGGTTCTACAAACTGCCGCAAAGAAATATGAACATTATTACTACTCGAGTTTCTGCAAAAAGGCTATTTACTTTTGTACCTGCACACCATTGCCAAATATTTAGAATCGTAAAATCGTATGAGCAATGCAATAATGTGTTCAGCTTGTTACCAATTTTCTACATTTATTTTGTCTTGGTGCAGGCACAAACAGTTTATGGAGCTTTGCACGGGCTGCAGGTATGATGTTTTTGCATATGTGCTCAAATGATTTTTTGTATTGAGATTTAAGCAGGAAAATAATAGATGATGAAATGCTCTTTTTCCCATGTGTCACAGACATTCAGCCAAGTATGCTATTTTAACATTACAACTAGAGCAATTGTGGTCCATCAGGTTCCATGGACCATTGTTGATCAGCCAAGGTTCTCATATCGAGGGCTTTTGATTGGTGAGATGCTTCTGATTCCCTTTGCTAAGTTAAAATCGTATGTTTTTGGCCTCGTTGAACTTCTTTTCTAGATTTTTATTACATAGAAAGGTGAAGTTTAGGATTTATTTGCAAGAAAATCCCTTACCTAATTCCTATTATATAAAGAATCCTATAGAAAATTCATGATGCTTATGGTCATATTCCTCTTGTTCATGATGTAGATACATCCAGGCATTATCAACCTTTGCTGATGATAAAGAAGGTTATTGATTCTATGTCATATGCCAAGTTGGTACGTAATCTAGAAGTTGCTATTTGTCTACATGTTTCTTTTTCCAAATTCCACTCTGAGATTACTGGCATTGAGTTGGGAGGTGCTTGAGAAATCTCTGTGTGGAATATTCTTTTCCCTCATTCACACTATTTATGCTATTCAACATTTCTACCATTGGAAGAAGCAGGGAAGGATCATATCAAACTTAAAATCAAGTAATTTCATTGACTATCTGAAATATACTTGTGAGAATACCACAAAGCAACCAGATATAGCTCTGGATACTGAGGAAAGGCTCAATCAGATCATGCAGTAGTTATTAAGGCTTCACACTTTTGTTAGGGACGAGGTCAAAGCTTTTCATTGTTTTGTTTGGCATAGTTGTCTGAACTAATTTTGGACATGGGCCACTGCACTTGTGCTTGTATTTTTGACCTGAAATTAGGAACTGTACGTTGATGAAGATGGTTAGCTTTTATACTTTACGTATGCTGGTACATTTCTGGCCAATGATACCATTGCCATTTGAATGGTCAAATAAGAGCCTACTGTTGTTAATTGCAGTTCTATAAGTGTCAGGCTGTTCTATTTGAATGACAACAAATTCAATTATTAAGATACATTGGCGCTATAAATTAAATGATCACTAGTACACAGTTTTCTCTTCAATCCAAATGACACACTTCATGCTGTGTTTCTTTATGGACATTTCTTATTTGATAAGATTATTCTGAAAGTTGAAATTAAAAATCAGTCACTCGGTTTCTAAGGACTTTATATGCCTGCAGAATGTGTTGCACTGGCACATTGTAGATTCACAATCTTTCCCCCTTGAGATACCGTCTTATCCTAAACTGTGGGATGGTGCATATTCCATTTCAGAACGGTATACAATCGAAGATGCTGCCGAAATTGTAAGGCAAGTGATTTCAGTCTTCTATTTTTAGTTTTTATTAATTTTTAAATGTCTATGCTTCGTCATTTTAATTCGTTAATTACCGATGTTGCAGTTATGCTCAGAGACGAGGAATTAATGTATTGGCAGAAATTGATGTTCCTGGACATGCTCTCTCTTGGTACTATATTCAATATGTAACTTACAAATTTAGAATCTTTGAGAACACAACTTTGATCATAATAACAAGTCGGCTTTTAACATTTAAAAGCACTAGTTATGCTAATACTACATCTTTTTCCACAAATCTGTCGATGCGAGGGGGGAAAACCTAGTTTGCTAAGTTTGACTACTGGTGGACAGGATTTATTTTAGTAATATCTGTGATAGGAGAACCAATTTATTCTTTCGAGCATGCTTTTTAAGCACTGACGGGGTTGCTCTGTAAAATGAAGTAAAATTTTTGTTTTCCTTGTAAGACTTGATCAAGGATGACATGTTTAAGCACCAAGTACAAATACCTAGAGATTTCCTACTAATTTAGCTGCTTTAAGAGTTTGATGAACCTGTGCTGTTGTCGTGGTATTCAGAACCTAACAAAAACATCAATTTCTTGAATACTTGATTCCTAGTATGTTTATTGGCTCTGATTTGATGCCTTCATTGTATAATTTTACTAAGAGAACCTCTGCAGCTTTCAGGAGAACTATTTAAGGACATAATGAAGAACACTTCTGTTGATATGGGAATAGAATTGAACTGCATATACAGTTGTAGAGTATGTGCAAAACGTGAATACATTATGAGAAACTGTTATTTATGCTTCTAAACTCCAGTCCTAAACTTTTCTACCAAGTAATATAACTAAAAGGAATCAACTTAACCTACCAGGAAAAAATCTAGATCCTAGAATATCTGGAAGCATGTGAACAGTAAGTATGAACTTTATTTATCAGATTTTCTTGTGTCAGGAACTTTTTATTGTTCGCAAATAATCATGTGATTAATTTTTGATGTTCACTTGGGTTTCCAGCTATATCTTGTAAAGTTTGAGAGAACAGAGCATTACAATTTCCATTTCTTATTTTTAGAATGAAATTTAAAGTCTTCCTCTCTCCCTATATATACATGCTTCCATCTTTGCAATTGGCAACTTGTAGTTGGAAGTAGTTTCCTTTTTCCCTTTTTTAGGATATAGCATAATAAGTTTGACAAAATATAACTTTTAGGGGGACGGGTTATCCTGAACTATGGCCGTCAACAGATTGTAAGGAGCCACTTGATGTCAGCAATGAGTTTACTTTCAAATTGATAGATGGGATTCTTTCAGGTGACATTTCTACTTATTGGAACTTCTCATCTCTCCTTTCTAGAAAGATTACGATCAATTCCGATTCACAAAAGTTCTCTTTTTTCAGATTTCAGTAAGATATTCAAATATAAATTTATTCACCTAGGAGGCGACGAAGTTAACTCTAGTAAGATTTACATTTCCAGTAATGTTCATTTTTTAAGTTGTTGTATTGTCATTTTCATTTGTTCTTATGAACAAAGGAATAACGATTCTTTCGATCAATTTGTTTGTTTTTATACCTTATTTGATATGATGATTTGGTGCAGTTCCAACTGCATTGGTTAATGACAGTCACCTATTAAGTTGATGTTAAAGCAGCAAGAACCCCCACATCCTGAGTGAATTGGTGGGAGCTCGATGAGATAATATCAAGAAATTGAATTTTAGATTGGAAAGGCAGAATGTGCTATGATTAGTTTCTGACTTTGTGGCATGTTTGGTAGCAGCAACAGTTTCAAGGAAGAAAAAAAACAGCTAAAACCTGTTAAGTATATCCTAGTTGTATCCAGTAATATGCACTCAACATGCACTTAATATCTCCCATTAGAATGGACTTGATATACCCTATCTAAATCCAATTTTCTTATTAGAAACTATAAACAAATCGAAGCAAGATCTTAACATTTGCAGAACTGTTTCAGTGCCTCTCTTTTATTTGTTCTTTTTTCAAGAAAATCTTCTAAATTGGGTATCAACAAATATCCCTGTGCTTACCAACGTCATCTGGCCCACATTATATACTATCAAATATGTAGTCACTAATTATTTTAGATACATTTTCAGTTGTATTATGATCTGATCTTGGGAGATATAACATGGGCTTTACACTTGAATATAATCAGTAATTTGACCTTCATTTCACAATTATTTGATTTGGTCAAATTTCACATGCTCATGCATTTATTTTGCTTATGAGAACATTCATTTTACCTTACTTTAGATGGTTATTAGTATACGGGTGATGTTGTACTGACGTACACAATTGAACCTTAATTGCAGCTTGCTGGGAGTTGACTCCTCATGTCAGCAAATGGTAATAGTATTAAGATTTACTTATTTTCTGAACTCTCATTCAAATAATATCACTTATACTGTCAAATTTTCTTTATCTGAGTTGGTTTTTGAGTTGGAACTTGCTAGTTTTTGTAGAGTGTATGATTATCTCCCAAGCAGTATGCAGTGTTTTTAACTATATATATTTTTAGTTTTTCCCCTATTCAGTATCTTTTATGAGATGTTCTGTGAATGGCTATATTCACTAAGTAATAGACTATAGACCAGATCTTTGGACATTTATGCTTCACATTTGTTTCACGTTTTTGCAAAGTTGATGAAACATACATTTAATTATACAATTTGTTCATGCCTGTTTATTCACTCAATCTGCTCTTAAGTCTAGAAAGGCTGTTGTACAAACTCGCTTGTTCCATCTTTTGATATCAGCGATCTGTCCTATCTGATTAGTATTCGAGCTGTACTATATTGCTTTTCTGAAAATCATTAAATATCTGTAGTTTCATTTCTCTTAGTTATAATTTGTTTCTTTACTTATATGCAAACCTAGATATGTTTACAGGTTACAAAAACATCACCTGAACAGTTCAGGGGCATATCAGTATTTTGTGTTGCGAGCACAGAAGATAGCTTTGTCCCATGGATACGAAATCATAAACTGGTACGAGGGCGTGGTGTGAGTTAGCCATTTGTTTATGTGCTAATTCATCCAACTAATGAAATGTAAAAAATTACAGGGAAGAGACTTTCAACAAATTTGGCAATAAGTTGAGCCGGAAAACTGTGGTCCATAACTGGTATGTCTATTGATTCTGATAGCCATATTAATAGTATAAAATTTCATGTATCGTGCTATTATATCTCGTATACTAACAAATGCTTAAAGATGTTCAGATAAGATGTATCCAATAAGGTGAATGACATGTTAAGAAAAGTAGCTCGATTATTATTATGCAGATGGGCAGCATAGAGATGCGTTTTTTCTGCTCCTTGTGTTGTTATCCTTGACTTGGATTTAACTGAACTGTTGTGCATTTTAGTTGCTGGATTTTGTTGTTCATTAATTTATTATGCAATTCAGGTTGTCTCAATTCCCCCTAGATGAAATGAGATAAAATTAATAGCTTTTTTGTGATGCCCTTGCAGGCTTGGGGGTGGTGTTGCTCAGAAAGTGGTTGCAGCCGGGTTGCGTTGCATTGTAAGCAATCAAGACGTGTGGTATTTGGATCATTTGGATACGACTTGGCAAGATTTCTATCTAAATGAGCCTCTCACTAATATCACTGATCCCATTAAACAAGCATTAGTCCTAGGGGGTGAGGTATGCATGTGGGGTGAACATATTGACGGGTCTGACATTGAACAAACCATATGGCCGCGTGCTGCAGCAGCTGCAGGTACTTCTTTGAAAACCATCTATTGCTATATTGAACATCGCTCTTTTCCATAGTAATGTTGTTTACTTCACCTAGCTACTAATGTAGGTTTAATATAAGGATTGATATATTTGTTGTCATTCTATTAATTTCTCTCAATGGATGGGTTCAAAACTTTATACTAATGTTGCACTGTAATAGTCTCTATGTAAACTCTGAATAGCACACGAAAAATTCCCTCTTACCTGATTTGGATGTAGCATGTGATTTTAGGCTAGGCTTCATAAAATTTTGCACCAAATTATCTCAAAAAACAGTTTCTTCATTTGTATTTATGTAACGACTCTTCCTCTATACCCAAGCCGTTATTTTACTTACTTACCCCTCACGACTTTCTGTCTCATTTACAGGATTCGAACACATGAGAGATTTCAGTTGAATCCTGGTATCAATTGGACAAGTTATTCAATTCTTACTAGGATTCAACTTAAGTCTCTTAAGAGGAGGTTATATGTTCGAATCCTAGGGAGCGAGATAGATTGCCGCGAGTGGTAAGAGGGAATATTCCCTCCTAAAGTAGACAGTACGTAAGAGAACAGCCTTGCACAAGGCTTGGATGTACAATTTACTTATGCAATGATTTATCAATAAATTTACTATTCCTTTCGTTTTGTCTCTAATGTGGTTGTGGGACATAGAGAGGCTATGGACACCTTACGACAATCTACCGAAGGATACAGCGCAAGTCGCAGGCAGATTAGCGCATTTTAGGTGTCTTTTGAATCAAAGAGGAGTAGCTGCTGCTCCATTGACTGGGCCTGGTCGAGCAGCCCCGGAAGAGCCTGGTTCCTGTTATATGCAATAGTGGCTGAAGCAGATCCTGGTTTGGCTTGAACATATAATATCCCACTCTCCAATTATACATGAATTTGTGCTGAAAATGTCGAACAATATGTATTTTATGTTCTGAAAAGGGTTAAATAATAATAATAATGATGATGCAATATGTTTCTTTTCAGCTCTTCATTATCAACCTGAATGAATAATCATGCCAATGTCCGATGAATCGATTGCTGAACACCTGATTTAACGTAGAGCTCCAAAACTAAAATCTATGTACTCCGAGTATGCAAAATTTAACAAGATAGAAACAGTTTTAAACCTTGATTGGAATTATGGTATGAAATACTGCATCTCAAATTATACACCTTACGAATTTTCACAATACCGATGGAGACTTACGAAATTTCTTCATTGTCTCAAATTATACTGACCCTGACGAAATTTCATAGATAAATTTATCGCACGCCGGAGACTCTAATTGTAGTCTGAGTGAGGCGTCTCTACCTAAGTATTGCGGATGCTATCAGGCACCATTGAGTGCATGAGTCTAAAGGCGATGATATCATAGTGGAGAGGGACCGATCGGCTGATGTGAGGTAGTTGACATAAAGACCCCATTCTCAATGAGGATGCCCCTACAGCCTCGGAATCAACGATCAACCATAAATCCAACCCCTCTGAAAAATCGATAGAGACATTGCCCAAGTGGCTCAGGAAGCTGGAGGACCTATCCTAGAAATTCAAAATATCTTCATAGGTCCTTATGTGGACCGTTGTTTTGAATATTTTATATTGTAAGTGTGTAATATCATGAATAAGTAATATAGTTGACCTATGAGTTCGGATTATCTTTTCCACATACTATTATGTAATAGTTGATTTACTATTCCTAATTCCTACTTGAATATAAAAAAAATAAAAATGATTCAATTATTATTTTTTAAATATCTTATTTATACTAAATTGACCTAAAAGTGTGCAATTAACTAAAATTAGTTTTTTTTTTTTTTTAATGTATGAATGGAGAATGTTAGGATTAGCAATTTCGCCGTACTTATTACCTTTAATCTTGCCTCTCCAGATTCATTCTAATATTGTAACTGGTTGAATTCTTAATCAATCAATTTACTTTTGTCAAGTTCAAACTAATGTTACGAATAAGCATCAACTAGACGCATTCAAGTTCCTAAGAATTCAATAATGACTGTGACAACTATAAAAGAATGTCCTTATCCTTTTATCCAAATTGTCGAATTTTACTATGTGGTCTAAATTTCTAACTTGCCTATTGCTTCATTACAATTCACTCTTTTCTTTAGGAAATCGAGTTAGTTGGGCTGGCAAAAGTGGGAGAAGCTTTTTTGGACTAAATCCAGGAATATGAAAATAATAGGAAATGGGATTTCCCCTTATCAACTGGGGAAATGGGCTCCGTTTTTTTATAATTAAATGCAATAGTGGCCAGTTATCATAGCATTAAGAATTATAAGTAAAATCAACACATGAAAATTTAACTACAAGAATCTTGAAAATTGAAATTAAAGGGTCACACTAAGTTCCATCATTTGTCCCAACTAGGAGTTTTAGTTACACATGATGTTGAAAGACAACCACGAGAAAAGAATTGAATGCATCACAAGTTTTTGAAATAAAGATGAACAAAAGTCGATGATCTTGCACATTTTTCCAAGCTCTAATCTTCAAACTAGTGAATTTTCTCCATTGCTTTTCTCTCTAGATCTTGAATTGTGTATGTTTTTTTCTCTAAATTGTCCCCCCTTATGAAAAGAGTGAATAAAAATATTTATAGTCATCCTAGTGATCTAAAATCAATTGCCTAATCATATCTAAGGTAGAAATAGAGTCGAACTAGGTAAATAAAATATAGTCCTTGTTTCCTCCATGGTGCGATGGCAAGGAAGAGCAGCTTAGCTTTGGTTACCACCTGCATAATTTAGTTTGGCCTTGCGATTGCAAGGAAAATCTTTTCCTTCTTGTGCAATTCAGCTCTCAAGTCACTTTATTGATCAATCACGCATCCTCCATTATTGCAGTTTAGGCTAATAGACTTCCAAACTTGATACTTTGGTCACTGAATTTCCAACTTCAATCCTAATTGATCAAATCTTGTTCCTTTTTATCCTTCGCATTCAAAATGATTTTCTCCTAAATTAATCATAAAAATAGCAAAACTAAATACCCAAAACTTTAAAGCACTTCCAAACACCTGCTTTTAGTGTTTCGAACAAGCATAAAATCACACTTATCAATGGCCGTAAATGCCAACAAATTTATGCCCGAAGGCAAGAGAACATTTAATGACTATCTATCTGGTATAGGGAGTAAAGCTCAAGAATAAAACAAAGAAAAAAAAAAGTTGGCGTTTGAGGATATACGCTTTACAGAACATGAAGATGGTGTTCACTACCTCTACTATGATATTTTGGTAATGATCGATACAACAGTTAATAGAATGAAGAGGATATTGGTCGACAATGAAATTTTGATCAATACTATCTTTGGGTCTACCTTTAATCAAATGGAGGTAGACCATCCGCTAATCACAATTTCGAACTCACTGTATAGATTTACCAAAGAGGGCATCACGCCGAAGGAGAAAATAAGCCTATCTACCATCATAGGGACTGCGACCAAAGCTACTCATTTATTTATGAACTTTCTTGTAGTAGACAACATGTCAGCCTATAATGTAGTCTTGGGAAGGCCAGCGCTAATGGAATCGAAAACTATCACCTGCATGCATCACCTCACCATGAAGTTCCTCCGAAATCGGAGTGGAAATTGTGAAAGGGGATTAAAGAGGGTCTCGAGAATATTACCTAAGTTCCATTCCAAAGCCAGTGCCAGGACCGAGGCAAATTGCATCATGATAGTGGACATCATGACAGGCGAAGCGGTGATGGATGAGGTGATGATCGAGGCACCTATAGACGATATGGAGATGACGAATGCAGAAGAAGGTGACATGGATGACCTTGACCTGCTAACTATCAAGTCGGAATCACGTTTCTCCGATCAAGAAACTCAGAAGTGTACCTGTAAACTGAGATGACATCAAAGTACTCCAGATCGAAAATAACTTTGTCTGAGAAAATGATTAAGGAAGTGGAAGAGTTTCCGAAAAGGAACCTGAATGTTTTCACATGGAGGGACAAAGACATGGTGGAGATTGATCTGAAGTTGTTACATTACACCTCGAAAAAATGATCCTAAATTCCGTCCCAACAAGTAGATTAGGAGACCCCTCAACCTAGAGAGACATGCATCCTTAAAAGAAAAGGTAGCACGCTGATATCAAAATAGTTTTATTTGAGAGGCACATTATCCGAGGTAGGTGGTGAACCCAATCCTCGTCCTAAAGCCTAATAAGAAATGACGAACATGCATAGAATTCTCGGATTTGAATAAAGCCTGTTCAAAGGATAGCTTTTCCTTGCCTTTTATTGACCGATTCGTTGATGCGACATCAGAGATTCAGAATGTGCTATGTCGAACTTCATGGATACTAGGGCTACAATCAAATTCCTATGTATAAGATGGACAAAGAATACACTTCATTCATCACCATCAAGGTTTATATTGCTATAAAGTGATGCCCTCCGAAGACTGTTGGGGTCACCTATCTGTGGTTGGTCAATTGGATGTTAGCTGATCATCTTAGAAAATCATGGAAGTATGTATACAATATGCTAGCGAGAACCGTGAAGGCAAGTGATCCTATAGCCAATCTCAAAAGAAAATTCTAAATTCTCCAACAGTATCAGATGAAGCTCAATCCACTGAAGTGTGCTTTTGAAGTCACCTCGAGCAAGTTTCTAGGATTTATGGTCAACGAAAGATAAATTAAGGCCAATCTCAACAAGATTACAGCTATACTGGAGATGAAGTCTCTCCAAAAGACGAGGCTAGTGCAGAGTCTAACTGGAAGAATAATTGCCATTAGTCGCTTCATTTTGAGGTTCCTAAACAAATCTCTCTTTGACATCCAGTTCTAATTGAAAACTGCTATTAAAGGTCAGACTTTGTTACATAGTTCACTGAGGTACCTGTAATGCCCATGTATGTCGAAAGACCTGAGTTAATCGAGTAGATGTGATGGAAGTTATTTATTCACAGCTCACTCGGAGAGATTGGGTCAGGAGCAGGGATGAGTTCGGAGGCGCTTCGTTTGAATTGCGCCCTAAAGTTCAATTTTCAAGCCTCAAGCAATGTGACAGAGTACGAAGCACTGATAACTAGAGGCCCTAAAAACAAATGCCTATCATTACACCAGAGTTTATATATGCAATTCAACAAAAATAGGTAATATGTTAGTCTATTAATTGTCACAAGTGAAAATTACAAACAAAAGGCAACCTAAATTATTATTGAAAAGAATTTAAGCAGATAGAAAATGACTTTCTGTAGTTTAAAACATATGTGTTTTATTTAAATTCATTTAAAATAGTATAATTCAATAAACAATGGAGGGATGACTAATTTGCAGACAACTACATCAATAATACCATTAACAATATAAAGAGTGCACCCCAGCAATAGAAAAATGACACCTAACTACAGAAAAAGGGCACACACATACATAAAAATGGAAACATTTCATGTTTATATTGCACTGCTAATTTTGCTTACCCAATTGTTTTTTCATATTCTGAAGGTATAATACAATCAGTACAACTAAAAAAATAACAAGAAATCGTTAATTTTCAAATTATAAATCATTCCTTCAAGTCTTTGGAATCGATTCTTGCTCGCCCACTTTCAAAATCTGCATCATTTGATTTATTTTTGGTTCAAATAACGTAACTTTAGATATGTAATCATTTATTGCAATGAATTTTATGGATAATGCATATGAAGAAGAAGATAAATTAGAGTTTGAAGGTGGGTTTAGGCTATGAAAATGGGTTTGAAAATGTGAGAACGAAGGGAGATTTAGGAGAATTTATGGTTGGGGAATCTGGTAAATTTTGATATTAAATTGGATATTTTAAACATTTCAAGTGAAGGGTATTAATGCTTTTAACACATAATAAAATAGACTAAAGGCTATTTTACCAATATATAGAGTGGATGCCTTTATAGTAAAGATTATTTTTTTAAAGACTTTTTTTAAAGCAAAATCCCCTTTTTAAAAATAATGCAACATATTTCCTTCCCCACTCATTCAAACTTTATTGTATAATTATTTCAATGTTTGATAGGTTTTGCTTTATGCTTTGTCTTGTAAATTTTTATTGTGTTTAGAACATGTTTAATTATAGACTGTTTAAATTATAAATAAATGAAATAAGAGATGACTAAGTGAATAATATTTGTGAATATATTGAAATGTGAAAATAAAAAGTGAATTTAGTGTTTATGAACATAATCCAAACATGGATGTTTTTAAGTCTCTAGAGGAAGACGCACCTCTCCTAGCTTTATATCTTTGTAAACATTGCAGTATGATATTGATGTGATTTGTTCCACCTCACTTGTGTAGTATTTCCGCTAGCTAAGCCTTTTAAGCTAAAAAATAAAGTCTTTACGCATTTAGGAAAACATATTTGTTAAATACAATATTTAAATAATTAAACATGACTAAATATGTAGAAGCTTTCCTTTGTTCAAAAATTGGACTGGCCTATTCAAAAGCAGGCCGATTGTTATTTTTTATATTATTTTATATTTTACAATATAAACGTAATTAAAACTATTTTTCTTAAAATTTGAATACATAAGTAAAAGGAATTTTTTAATCTACGCCTACCCTACCCTATTTCCGATGAACCGAGTGACACTTTTGTTGTCACCTAAGGAATGTTTTTGCTTTTACTTATTTTATGTATTTTGTACTCAATGATAGTCTATATTATAAAGTGCAACTTAAGCTAGTTTGGACCTACTACAAGTTAGTGCATTGTCAAGTATGGTTTAGTGGTAGTAGGTAGGATATTTGGTGATTGAAAATACTTTTGAATTGTACTCAAGGATGGCCATATATGCTAGCCGGTTCACACCATTTTTGTTGATGAATTCTCTGTTTTTTCCTCCTCTTTGTGTGCATATTTACATCAGTGGTATTGAAGCTTCAAAAGGTCTTTGAAGAAGCAGAAAAAACTAGCAGCTTTAGAGAAAATTAGTGAGCAACCTTCATATATAGCCGAGTGTTTTTGGTGAGTGAGTGATATGATTTTTTTGCCCTATTACCTTCTGTTTTTACAGGAGAAAATTATGATTTTCGGGCTGCAAAAATGAAAGCATACCCGAGAGCATATGATCTGTGGGAAATCACATAAATTGGAGTTAAACCACCACCATTGAGGGCTAATCCAACCATTGCTAAGTTGAAGCAACATAGTGAGGAGATAGCTAAGAAGTTTAAGGCCCTTTCTTGCATACAATCAGCCGTCTCAAATACCATTTTCTCAAGGATTATAACCTGTGAAACAATAAAGGAAGCATGTAACAGGTTGAAGGAAGAATTTCGAGGCAATGAAAGGAATGCAGGTGTTGAACTTTAGAAGAGAGTTTGAAACCTTGAAAATGAAGGTCTCTGAAACGACTAAAGAATATGCTCATAGGCTGATGAAGGTAGTTAATCAAATAAGGCTGCTTGGAGACGATTTACCAAACAAAAGAGTAGTGGAAAAGGTTTTGATAAGTCTGTCAGAGAAGTTTCAATCCAAGATCTCTTTTCTTGAAGACTCTAGGGACTTGGTTAGCATTTCCTTGGCTGAACTTGTAAATGCTCTTCATGCCATAGAACAAAGAAGATTGTTCAGGCAAGAAGATCAGGTTGAAAGAGCTCTGTTTGTAAAAGGAAAACAGAGAGCTCAAACCAGTTTTGGAGGGAAGAAAACACAAAACAAGAAGAAGGAAGTAGAAGCTAAAGGCTCAGGCAAGGATACTAAGTATCATCTATGCCCTCATTGCAAAAGGAAAGGCCATTCTCCCAAATGGTGCTGGTTCAGACCTTGTGTGCAGTGGAGGTCTTGCAAGCAGTTTGGACATGTTCAAAAAGTCTGCAAGAACCAAAAGGACAAGAAGAAATTGCAGCAGGCTAAAGTTGCTGAAGATCAGTCTGAAGAGCACTGTTTTCTGTCATAAACTACATAGCTTCTAGCAGGGTTGAAACTTGGTTACTTGACAGTGGCTGCACTTACCATATGACTTCAAATTCAGATATCTTTGTGAAATTAAATGATGCTTACAAATCAAAGGTGTAAGTGGGAAATGGAGAGTATGTGGAGGTAAAATAAATTGGCAAAGTCACAGACAGGTAATAAGTTCATTTCTAATGTCTTGTATGTGTCTAATATTGATCAAAACTTGATTAGTGTTGTTCAATTGATTGAAAAGAGCTATACCTTAATATTTAAGGATAGTTGCTGCACTATTTTGGATCAAAACAATCTGAAATTGATGACAGTAGAAATGAGGCATAGGAGTTTTCCTTTGGAGTGGAAGAATGTTAACTCTCATGCCCTCACTAGTACATTGGTTGAATCTGCATTGTGGCACAAACGTTTTGGGCATGTCAATTACACCTCACTCAAANAATTGATGACAGTAGAAATGAGGCATAGGAGTTTTCCTTTGGAGTGGAAGAATGTTAACTCTCATGCCCTCACTAGTACATTGGTTGAATCTGCATTGTGGCACAAACGTTTTGGGCATGTCAATTACACCTCACTCAAAAATCTAAATGAACTAGAGTTAGTTGCAAACATGCCAAAAGTCAGTGATGATGCTTGTGTTTGTGATATCTGTCAATTGGGAAAACAAACTAAGCTGCCTTTTCCTAAAAACCAGTCTAGAAGAGCCCAAAGCAAGCTGCAGTTGGTCCACTCTGATGTCTGTGGCCTAATGAGAACTTCAACCTTGTGGCAGCAGATACTTTGTCCTCTTTATTGATGATTTAACTAGAATGTGTTGGGTTTACTTCCTTAAGATGAAGTCTGAGGTGCCTGCAGTATTTCTGAAATTTAGGAACCTTGTGGAGAAT
>CAIGRT010212564.1:0-29284 GCA_903798405.1 Fraxinus platypoda
AAAGTTTTTCATCTAACACTTGAACTATCATTTATTACTATTTATTAAAGTGTTAGCCTCTGTTAGTACTTAATTTGTTTGTATTATTTATCAAGAGATGACTTTCATTGTAAAATCACTTCGATAAAGTGTGGGTCATGTTGAAATTCCTTAAAAGATCAACATTGTATAAGGATCGGTACTCTTTGTTGTAAGTTACCGTGTGGGTCATATTGAGATCCCGTAAAACTCAATAATGTAGGTCGTGTTGAGATCCCGTAAAACTTAACATTGTATAAGGATCGGTGCTCCTTATTTGTAAGTCACTGGAAGCGTTGTAAATTGTTGGATTGCACCACAAGTCAATCAACATAGTGAAAATGCATTGCTCGTGTCGGAGAGCTTGGTAACGGAGGACGTAGATCATTGCTTTGGATCGAACCTCCACAATTATATCGTTTGTATCATCTCTCCCTTTTAACTATCACTTTTATATTTGTGCTTACTATTTAAATTAATTTATTTATTCTTTACTTGCTTGAATTTAGATTAATTATTCGAAAAAAAATTTAAAAACCAATTCACCCCCCTTCTTGGTTAGTTATTCTTGGGTTATCAGCCGTCTTTCTGAATCGGCATTGTGCCGTCTTAATGAATCAGCATCGCATAGTCTCTTTGAATCATCTCTCTAAATCGACATCACGCCGTCGCTTCGTGCAGAGGTTGCCGCTCCAATATAAAGGATGGAAAAGAGAGTATATAAGATATGGGGAAATTGTGGGATAGAGAGAGAAGAAGAGAAAATGGAGGAAATATTTAGGGTTTGGGAGTGAAATTGGGTAGGGTAGATGATGGTGGAGTGAATATGTAGAATCATTTTTTTTAATAATATTATCATTATTTAAAATTTAAATTATCATTTGATTTTTGAAAAAAAAAACTCATAAATCTTAGTTTTGAATTTGATAGTTTGAAACTAGGGTTGGATGTAATTTCCACTATTTGAACTCTCTCTCAAACGTTAGGTTGTCCAGAAGTTGATTGTGTTAGATATCTAAAGAACCCATAAAGTAAATGGGCCAGTCCATATAATTTCCCTTTCAAGGTGGATGCATTAAGCCCCTACTAAACCCAACCCAAAACACTAACATAATTATTTTCTTTTCCTGAAGCAAAAATTCTAGCAGCAACCAAATGAAAAGAAGATGAAATTCATCGAGTCGCCATTAATCGAGCTGCAAGTTCTTGAGGTCGATGCGCGCCTCTTTATTCAACAAGACAACGACTCGATGCATGTCGGCACCTCCGTCTTGCCATGCTTCTTGGTCCTCATCAAGTTTGCTGAGCTTAGACAATCAATTTTTAATTCATCTTGATTGGCTTGATCTTATTAGGGACTTTGATTTCTACAACACAAAAAGTTAATTTTCTCTTTACTAACATTATAAAGGAAAGAGTAGGAGAATCATGTTGCACTCATGTAACAACAAAGGCACCTATAGACAAGTAAGGGACTCATTGAATTCTACATATGATTAAGTGATCACATGCAACTTATGGATATTTTGTTCACAGTCACCAGCTATACGATCGATTATGTAGGTTCTGAGTCTAATCGCCCATTGCATTATCTCTGCTCGTATATTTGAGTGTGTAGGTGTCCAACCTTAAGAGGCCTCGAATAAAAAAAGTGGACCCACTCTAAAGTGAATAAAGAGGCTTCGTTGTTGTCATCTGGAAGCATCATCATGAATAGATTGAAGGAATGTCCCCCAATGACATTGGCAACCACCCTTTACAACCAAAGACGAGAATGTGTCATCTTTGACATCAGTATCGACATGTTCACTAATCAGGAGAAAACTATGATTGTCTAAGTTGCAGACAATGATAATTTAGATCATACACTACGACCTAGGTGCAATTGTGGTCCACCTTACCGAGTTCTTCAACCAGTGAGATTCATTTGAATAGGGAGGTAACACGTATTTCAATGATGAACTCTGTATCTTGACAAGATAAATAATGACAAGCTCATGTCTTGGAGCTTATATAAAGAAGCAAGGCATAACTAGAGGGACTGGGCTAAGCCATTCCCTATAATATACTACCAAATACCATTTTGATGAAAAATAACTATTCTTCACTAGTATTCTAGCGAAAACACACTTTCAATTCATTCAAATCCTCTTAAGTTGATATGAAATTGTCGAGTCAATTTAATCATCAACAAAGTGTATCAAAGGTTGACAAT
Source organism: Fraxinus platypoda (assembly GCA_903798405.1). Classification (NCBI taxonomy): domain Eukaryota; kingdom Viridiplantae; phylum Streptophyta; class Magnoliopsida; order Lamiales; family Oleaceae; genus Fraxinus; species Fraxinus platypoda. Next base: position 2,234 of record CAIGRT010212564.1, read on the forward strand.
TGCAAGAACATAACGTGAAATAAATTAAGGTCACATAGCACTTAAAAATAATGAGACTAAACAAAGACTAAATATATGTACTAAGAGCCTGTTTGACAATCATTATTGTAGAAAAAAGAATTTTGAATGGTAATGTTTAAGAAAATATGTGATTATAAAATATGAAATTTTTTTGATATACGTTTAAAATATTTTATTGTGTGAATATATGATTTAAAATGACGTTATACTGCATCATAAAATAAATTAATGACAGTCATCAAACAGACGCTGAAGTAGTTACTATAGTCTGGGGAATTGACTATGCTCGAATTCCTACCACATGGACCCACAATTAATTTTATCTTTTGCAGTCAAAAAGCATATTCCGACAAAAGCCCTTCTCCACGCTCCAGCGCGTCCAAATTCTCTCCAAGCTAGGTTGACCTAAAGTTATTGGAGCGTGTAGTTCAACCTCCTTAATACGCGTTGGTCTAACATTTCCACAACATGTTAAAATTCAACCCGACCCGAATCAGAAACTGCAGAAACAGAACTGTTCTTTAATGTCTAGAGAGAGAAAGTAGAGAAAAAGGATAAATTTCTAAAGGGGTCCTCAATTTTTCATAAGTAGCATTCATATCCTAATCTTTTAACATTGTGCCCGTGATATTCTCGTGACGAGAAATATCTACTCAGACAAGAAATTTTCAGGCGAAATCAGTATTTTAAAAAGCAACGTCTAAACTAGGTACGAAGCGAGAGAAAAACTTCCCGTCTTGTGCTTTTTTTTTTTTCGATTATTTATTTATTTTATTATTTTTTTCGCGTCTAGTAGCTCTTTTTTCTTTAATTATTAAATAATTTTTAGATTAACTTAAAAATTCAAAATAATATTAAAATACGAAAACATTTTCTTTATATTTTTTACACATTGGCCGAATCTTGACTTCCAAGTTTTGCCATACTTTATATTTTTTACAACACTGGGTGAAACGCATTTGGCGTCAGACAAGAAGAGTAAAATTACTAAAAAAATATTTTTTTTATTCTAAAAATGAAATGTCCCAAAAAATGGCGTTTACGCGCGAAGCGAGAACAAAAAGTCCTCGTTTCGCAATTTTTTGTGCTTTTTTTAATTTATTTTTACTTTTACGCCTTTTTAAGTTTTTTCCTTTAATTATTACATAATTTTAAATTGGTTTAAAATTTTAATTTTTTTTAACGCTGGCCGAAACTTGATCTCCACGTTTTGTCACGTTTTATTCTTTTTAAAACATTGTAAAAAACTAAACAATTTTTGTTCAAATTACAATGAAAATTATTTTTTTGGATAATTTTACATTTTCAATCAGAAAAGTACACATGTGTTGCATAAATATTCGCCCATGTTTGGTATTATTATTTTCAAAATATATTTTTCTCTCTTAATTTCAAAAATATATTTTTTAATAAAATAATTTTACACGCAGATCAAAAAAAATTCTTTTTTACCAATAACACATTTTCTATCAAATCATTATTTCAAAATGCATTGTTTGCTAAAAATAGGACTCAACACATACGTATAAATAGACATTTTTTGCTAGGTGAGAATTTTGCAAGCACATTGTAAAAAGATTTGAGATATAAGTACCACAAATGAGAAGATTAGGGACCTCTAGAGAAATTTATCCTAAAAAATGTTAAAAACTCCCAACACACAATCGCACAAATTCAATTGTGAATCAAAGCCTTCTCTCTCTAGAATCAAATTAATATTTCGCATAGTTTATTATGTTTTCTCTCTCCACTTTCTCTCTCTATATGCGCGATCAAATTTTTTACCCATCAAAAAAACAATTGACAACATCACAGTCGATAAAGGCAGAACCTGAAAAATTTCAAGGAAAAAAACAAACAAAATTCGTAGAGAAATAAAGGAATTTAGAGAGAGAAAAAGAAATGATGTGTGGGATTAGAGAGAGAAAGTGTATTGTTTTTCATTTTGTTATTGTTGGTTCGTGGGTTGGTAATTGTGTTTTTTCTATCTTTCAATTCTGTGTACGACTGCTTTTTTCTTTATCCTTACACAACCCACAAATAATAAAACAATCAAATACTTATTCTTCGTCTTCTACTATTTTTTGTGTACAAGTTTTTGTTACTGGGAGTATTAATTGTTTTTTTTGGGTATTCTACAAATCTCGCCGCACATATAGATTATGTAGAGAGAGAAAGTTTTCTAAATGCACACACTTTTTTCAATACTCCCATTTGCAAACCCTAGATTTTAGAGAGTTTAATTGTGTAATTTTATTTGTATTTTTGTGGGTTTTATTTCAGTTTAGGTTGTTTGGAATTTGGGGATCTGTATAAGCCCTGACTTGTTTTGATTCGGTTTTATATATTGGAGAGGAAGTAAGCGTTTTGATTTTCTGGAGTCAAATGGAGACTGATGGAGCTGGTGGTAGTGGAAGTGGTGCCGGCGGTTGTGTTGGAGTAGGAAGTGCTGGAAGTCTAGAGCCGGAGAAGAAGACTACACCAGAGGGAGAACCAAGGGTTAAGCGTAAAATGAAGACTCCTTATCAGTTGGAACTTCTTGAGAAAACCTATGCTAGTTAGTTTCATCCATTTCTCTTTTTATTGTTCATTTTTGTTTGATTTTATCCTGTGATATTTAGGTTCTGATTTTTCAACTATTTCAGTATTTTGAGCATATTTTAGGATTAAAATTAATGAGAATAAGTGTTTGATTTCATGCTCAGTGGAAACATATCCGTCCGAAGAGTTGAGAGCAGAGCTTTCAGTGAAATTAGGTCTCTCTGATCGGCAGCTACAGATGTGGTTCTGCCATAGAAGGTTAAAGGACCGAAAAGCCCCCGCAGAGAAGCAGCAAACGAAGAGGGCCTCGCCAGCTGCAGTTGCAGGGTCCTCTGGCAAGAGTGCAGATGAAATGGCTGTTAATAATACTGAGGTGGAAAATGAACATGGCTCTGGTCTGAGTCTGTTTGGGAATTCGGATTTGATGCCCCGTCCACCACAGCAACAGAGAGTGGTTCATAAAGTTGGGACGGCGGTGCCAAGGATAACGGCAGAAATGCCTGTGATGAGGAGGTTCTATGAGCCACCTCTGGCAATATCTGAGCAGAGGGCAATAGCATTTGTGGAGGCACAGTTGGGGGAGCCAATGAGAGAGGATGGGCCAATTCTTGGAATGGAGTTTGATCCCTTGCCTCCTGGTGCATTTGGTGCACCAATTGGTATATTACTTGACCCAATTTAACTTTTTGTTATTTAAGAGTAAATGCAAAATTCTTTTAGGCACTGCCTGAATAGTGGTATAGATTTACTATATGAGAACTAGTAATAATGTGATGTTGGTGAAGTTTGACGTTTATAATGCAATGTGTGTTTTGATTAATGGTTGGCCAGTTTCTTATTTGTCAAGCCACATAAGTTAGTACTTGCACATGCTGATCACTCTACACAATTTTGAAAATGACTGTTCAATTGAAAAGTAATAAAAAGTGAAGCTGATTTGAGCAAAGTAAATTTTGAGATATTTTTGGTGAGAGATGTTTGTGTTAGGTGATATGCTATGAGCACTGAAGGGTAGTCTAGTTTTTTATTTAATACATTCAATGGTATCTTTCCTATTAAATGATGCAAATGAATTATGAAACAACAAAATGATAGTCTCATTGACAGGCTTCTTATTACAACTACGGTCATGGGAGATGGTGTTTGTAAAGAATCATCAATTTACGTTTGGTTGTTTGGCTGGTGTAGTAGAAAAGGTTTTTTGAGGAACTAATTTGTTTGGATGCCTGATGATCAGGTAGTGATGATGCTGGAATTGGCAATTTAACTGATGTTTTTATGGATCATTATAGGCTTCACTTTTAATTTGTTTATGACATGAATTCATTACAGTTGTAAACACTACAACAGCAAACTAAACCTTATATCTAGTAAAAAGGATTTGCTACATAATTTTTTTTCATCATTCCATTTGGTTCTTTGCTACATCTATTAAAAGATTCAATGCAACTAGGTCCTTTATAACTACAGTAATCCTTGTTTTTACCTTAATTGTACACAAGCTTATGAGCCATATCTCAGATGAGGTTCCTTGGTGCATGATATTTGCAGATGATATAGTTTTAGTGGATGAGATTAAGAGGGGGTTAACTCATAAGTTTGAAATCTTAATGGTTTTTGTTTAGAACTAGGATGGAATACTTGTAATTTCCCTTTTTTGAAGTGGTTAATAAGGATGATAGTGGAGTCACTCTGGAGGATAGACTTGCCCTGAAGGATTATTTTAGGTATTGAGGTTCAATTATCCACGAGGAAGGAGGACTTGAAGAGAATGTCATGCGGAGGATTAATCCGTTTTGGATACTAAAAGAATTTATTTGACATGGGATTTAGTAGTAGTGGATATTTCTCGAAATTTTAAAGTCTAGCGGATATAAGATTTATTCAGTTTTTTTTATGATATCCTTTTCTCTTTTTACTCCTAGTTGTATTGAAACATGTGGTTTTCCTGTGCAAACTTGAATATTTGATGGTTGACAAAATGCTTCATTTCTGCTCTTATTAGTATCTACTCCAAATAGTTATGATGATATGGTACCATAGTTCTTTGACCGAGTCTTCAGATGTTCGTGGGGTTTGATGGAAGTCTCCTTTTGGCTTTGTGTTGGTGCGACATTGTATTGAAAGTGGTAACTCCCAGAAAATTCCCTGGGTAAGTTTTGCGTCTTGATTGCAATTTATAAAAACCTTGAAAAGGAGTCTGCTTGCCCTTTTGGTTGCTATTCGATGCTGTATATACCAAAGAACCATATAGGATCAAGAAAATTATTACTATTATTTGGATGGAATCTTGATGAAACTCAAAGCTATTAGTTTGATGAGTGCAGGAATGTTTTCCCCCTAGGAGGAAGAAATCAAACTTGTCTTTATTTATAAATTAAATAGAATTTTTGTTTCTTTTGGAGACGGAGAAAGCAGGATAAAGAATGAGCACTAGGCATGGACTGGTAGGTCACTTTTTGGCTCCCAATGAATAATTGTTAGGATCCTATCGCATACTATTTGATCCTGAGGGGTGCAATCTTTTTTTTTTTCAGTCTTAATGGAATCCTTTTGCAGGAACTTGAAAGGATTGGTGATGAGTTTCGCCACTTGAAAGGTTTAGCAACCTTGAAATGAAGTCCAATTTGAACTTATGCCCATCCAAAGAACCAATTTTATTGTTTTGCCTTAAGTATCTAGAATGTTGAATGTAGGACTTTTTTTACTGGTGTTTAGTCAGTTTCACAGTTGTCAGTCACTCAGTCTTGTGGAGACTACTGCAAGATGTTACCTGCACGATTGAAAGAAAGTAATGGGAGGAGTCCAGTTATGCAGAGAATCCCTGTGGACAAATGATGGTGGGATGTATTTATGCTCAGTTCAGGCATTATCAGTGCCTGAACTGAGAATGCTGAGAATATGTTGTATGATGTCAGGAATGCTGAGAATACCAAAAATGATGCTTCCATGAGCAAGACTGATTTCACAACTTAAATTGAAGTAATACTACATTCCTCATATGTAGGCATATTATTTTTTGATTTCTTTTTGCTTTCAAGTAAAGTAAATAAGGTGGGATTACATTGTGATCAGCCTAAAGACAGTTTCTCTGGAGTAATCAATCAGTACTCATTCAGCAATCAGCAAATATTTATTATCATTATCTGCCATTTTAATTGATATGAAGTGGTTGAATGGAGTGGGTCCCTGGTGGCTGGTAAAGTTATTTTGCAAAATGGAAGTGCTCCCTGTGGAATGTCTGGAGCTATGAAGCATGGACACTTCCACCAGGACGTCATGTCTATGTGTGACATGTCGTATTGTTCACTTGCACTCCTGGACACACTAAGACATGTCCGACACATGTATTTTTTTTATATTTTTGACACTTGATGGATATTTTCTGTACACTCAATGGGTAAGTATCTGACATGCCTTGTGATGTCTTCCATATTGTTCTATTCTTCTTTGTTCCAACACGTGAGAAACATGTTCTCTACACATCAAGGATGAGGAAAGCCCCATTTTATAAATTAGAATATAGAATTAGAGAAGTTTTTTATCATTGAAACATTTGTCTAAAATAGTCAAAATAATGTGAGAAAAGTTCTACGAACTTAATGTCGAATTCTTTTTATATTTGCCTTTTTCTTTTCCTAGCATTAGTAATATATCATTTAACGTAGAAGTTATTTTAGCCTCTGTCTGGGAAGTATTTATAAATGGTTTACTTTAGAAACAGATAGAAATTAGTGGTGGATAAGTAGATAGTACTTGTAGATTCTATTAGAATGTGTGGTTGAAAATGAAGTTTGACTATTTATAAATGATTTATAAACTTTGCCAAATGGAGGCTTAGTCTAACAAATTGGTACTTATCCTATTTTAAATTGTCATTCAAAATTTAAAAAACATTTATCTTTATTAAAAAGTATAAAAATGGAGATCTATAAATAAAATTTAAATCTACGCGTCCTTGATGTTCCCTTGTCCTACTTTTTTTGAAAAATCATGTGTAGGCATGTTCATGTCATGTCGCGTGTCCGTGCTTCTTAGTCCTGGGTAATGCATACTAGAATTTCAGTTTAGAATGGTAGATGTTAGCTATCTACTTTTTTGGTTTAACATTAGCATTCTATATTTTGTTTTCGATTTTCCTTTACTACATGAGCTTAATGATTTTGGCATCAAACAGTTACACCAGTGCAACAGAAACATGCTGGACGGTCACACGAGGCTCAATTATATGAGAGACCAGACCCTAAAATAACCAAGGTTGGAAGACCCTTTCTTTTTCAAACTATTCTAAGCATTTTAAAATATTCATGGATAAAGGCGAACTTTCAATTGCCATCTTCCTTTTTCAATAATCATATATTTATCATTTTTTAACTGGATTAGTTCTACTAGTTTATGTTGGTTACCGAGTTGTTTTTGCCTGAAGCATGTTGAAGTATAAAAGTCTTCTTGACTAAGTTCAAAACATGATGCCTACATATGAAGCTGGGAACCTATTATATCTAAATTGCAAAATTTTTATGGTCTCAAAATGCTTCCTTTGTTTTGTTAATGGTTTATGCTAATGGCAGCAAAATGGTCAATAAAACAGAATTCTAAATTTGATCTCTAATCAAAGTTGAATGATGGTGATTTAGTTGCATGACATGCAACTAAATCATTAAAGAAAATACAAATTGGCAAAATCTTGGCATTTCAATCCAATGCCCGCCAACCCCTGACCTCCACATAAAATAAACAAAATCTTGCTCGTTTTTCTTTTCAGATTTTTGTTGTGGACAATGAGTGGTGTGTGACTTCATCACCCCAAAAATTGCTATTTCACCCTCGTCAAGTCAAGCTCTGTACATTTTTTCGGTTATTGGACAATTTTTCCTCTCTTTATTATGATGCTTCTGCTATGTACTCTTTCTTCCTGCCTCAGTCGGCTAACCAAAACTGATCAACTCGACCAGCCCCCAACAGAGATTGAAAAGGAAAAAGTTGATAGTATTTCCATATTCTTATGTCAACATAATCATTTTGAATGTATGAAGTTGAGATCATATATGTCTTATTCTTCACAAGATATTTTCTTTACATGTATCTTGTTGATGTTGATAGATTGGACTTGAGAATTTGTATGTTTTGACAAATTGGATCTCAGGGAGCTTCGCAGGCTATCCATGAATTCCAGTTTCTTCCTGAGAATCCATCTTTGAGAAGCGATTCATATGAAAGAGCTTTGCCATCTCATTATTATGGTTCACCAGCTGATGTTCAGAGTGCTCGATTTCCATCATCTAGTGGGAGATCTTTTAAGCATGGGAATGAGCAAGTACCCTCTGGACATAATCTCCAAGGTCAGACTCCAATTTTAAGTCTTTTGCCTCATCAAGGAAGGCAAGGCAATCACCTATCTCCGGCTTCTGGAGAAGTTGACAATGCTCCGCGAATAACCCCTTTGGTGAATGTTAACATCAATGCCAATTATGTTGTTCGCCCTGCAACTGGGCCAGGCAATCAGATTATAACACCAGACAGGCATGTCGTACATGAAGAACGGCTGGAGAAGAAATGCAAGGTTTTTTCTTTAATTTTATGTTTTTTTTTCTGAAATCCTTTCAAATTTTCTATTAAAATTAGCGTTGGGTGGTTGAACATGGATGCCCCCCCTCTAATATTTCTTATTATCAGTCTTACTAGTCATGCAACTTGATCACATTTTTGCTCTCTCAAGTAAACAAATGCTTAGGATAGGGGTAGGAGTTTAGATTTCTAAATGGGTTTGATATATTGCTGCACAAATTTATCATGTAAGGGTTTTATACGAGGATAAGAGTTACTGATACCTTATTTTCCATTTGCAGAGTGAAGAGGCTAGAATAGCCAGGGAAGTTGAAGCTCATGAGAAAAGAATCCGAAAAGAGCTTGAGAAGCAAGATATATTAAGGCGCAAGGTATTTGCACGTCCTTCCTTTCCCTCAAGAGAGTCAATCAGTCTTAAACTCATTTGTTACTTCCCTTTCTCTGATAACTTTATTTTATCAAATCCTTAATCTTCAGAGAGAAGAACAAATGAGGAAAGATATGGAAAGGCAGGATCGCGAACGGCGGAAGGAAGAAGAAAGACTGTTGCGTGAAAAGCAGCGTGAAGAGGAGAGGTACCAGCGGGAGCAAAGGCGTGAAATGGAACGAAGGGAGAAATTCCTACAAAAGGAATATATCAAAGTTAGCTCTAATGCTTATTATACATAATTATATATTTTTAATTTTAACAATAGAGGTTCTAAAGCAGCAGTTTTCCGTTGTTTTTGCTCGTTCTTCTCTCAGGCAGAGAAGAAGAGACTTAAAGAAGAAATGCGCAGGGAGAAGGAAGCTGCAAGACTAAGAGCTGCTAATGATAGGGCTGCTGCTCGCAGAATTGCCAAGGAATCAACGGAATTGGTTGAGGATGAACAATTGGAACTCATGGAGTTTGCTGCCTCAAATAGGGGTTTGTCCTCAGTTTTGGCTCTTGACAATGAAACTTTGCAAAACCTTGACATGCTGAAAGGTGGTTAAGCTACCTTTTATGACCATTTATTATATGAAGTTGAACTTAATTTCTGTTATGTACTTTTGTATGTTCCTGGACTTACTTTCTAGCTACTGTTGGGTGTTCAATTTTGTAACTCCCTGGTATACCTGGATGCTTCAGATAAGCTCCCTGACTTCCCACCCAAATCTGTGCTTTTGAAAAAGCCATTTGGAGTCCAACCCTGGGCTGATTCTGAGGAGAGTGTAGGCAATCTTCTAATGGTGAGATAACTTGTCCCTCCCCTGGATGATAGGTCTTTATTGTCATGATCATTACAAGCTATTACTACTAACGCTACAGTGCTACTTCTAATAGCCTGCTACTACTAGTGTTATTATTAAAATTGACATTAACACATGGATCCTCTATTTATGGCATGAAATTTTAGAGTTCACTATTTAATTTAAAATTTGCTGTCCATGGCCATTATCAGGTTGAAAAGTGCATGGGAGTGTGATGGAGTTGGGTCTTACATTTTTTTGATGAATTGATAATACATCTTACTTGAATTTTACATACATACAGTCCCAGTAGCCCTCCCTTTGATGTGAGCATGTAGATTGAGGATGTGGTCTTTCTTTACTTTGCTTTATGTTAATGGTTCCACTTTGGATAAAATGAGATAAGGCATCCTAAACTCACGTTCAAATAATTGAGTTACATGCATAGTTTCACATTTGTCCTCCTTCGGACATTAAATGGAGATAGAGTTTGTTAGCATAGTTGAAAAAAATAAGTAATGAAGGAAATCTATAAAGTGGTGATTTTCGGTGTTATTTCTTGTATGGGACTTCAAACCTCTGATTTATCTGCAATATCGGGTGGTTCTGAGGTGCTATCTCATATAGGTTTGGAGATTCTTGATTACATTTGCGGATGTGCTTGGACTATGGCCTTTTACTCTGGATGAGTTTGCTCAAGCTTTTCATGATTATGTAAGTTTTTGAGGTCCTTTCGCTAATTTTAGCACTTCACTTCACTTCACTTCAATTCACTTCACTTCTTTTCATATTTCTTGCTTTCATATAACTCCCGTGGGTTCCCCCAATTTAGGATCCAAGGTTGCTAGGAGAGATTCATATAGCAATTCTTAGATGCATAATAAAGGATATTGAAGATGTTGCAAGAACGCCAGCCAATGCGCTGGGTGCAAATCAGAATTCCGTTGTTAATCCTGGGGGTGGACATCCACAGATTGTTGAAGGGGTATGCTTTGTTATGTGTTGCTTTATGGTGTAATACAATTAAGTGAAATACATGATCTCATTTGTTGTAACAGGCATATTCTTGGGGTTTCGACATATGTAGCTGGCAGCGGCACCTGACTCCATTAACATGGCCTGAAGTGTTAAGGCAATCTGCTCTAGCTGCTGGTTTTGGACCAAAATTGAAGAAGAGAAGCATGCAACCAGCTTATCACCATGATGAAATTGAGGCACGACTTGTTTCAGTTTGCTAGTTGATGTGTGCATTATTTTTGCTGCATTGTATCAATGTTAAACAACAAGAAGTCAATAACACTAATTTTAATTTGTTGAAAAGCGGGATTTAAATGTTCTTGACTCGTTACTACATTTCTTATCTACAATACTTCATTTTCAAATCCTGGTAACCGAAGAGACGTGCATTTTCGTTTTTGCTTGCCATCTTGATTTGGGAAATCCTGTTTTCAGAATTTTGTTGCTTGTTACCTTGGTTAGTTTTATTGATGTATTTTCTTTTCTCCCACAAAATACAAGTATACCACTTTATAAGTTTACTGAACTATGGCAGTGCTAAGAAATAGTTATCCCTCAGTCTTGTCATGGATATGGACTTCAGGTAAAATGCCATGTGTTTTGCTTTATCCGCGTGTCTTACAATAATATTACTAGTTAAATGAAGAGATTCCACATGATAAGCTAATCCCCCTCCTCTAGCCAAATGTTCTCTTTACTTTTAGACAATAAATTGGATTTTGGAGCAATTTTATGATAAATTTGGCCTGCTGTTATTTTGGAGACTACAAATTATTAAATTGTAGTACTTTTTTTTTTTGATAGGTAAATTGTAGTACTTTTCATTGCATGGCTTTATTTTGCTTGGTTTATTTTCTGAAACTAATAACTAAATATTATAAAAACTGCTCGAAAAAAGTCCAATCTCAGAGATTTTCCGGTTTCAGAGAGATGGGGCACTATAAGATAAATATGTTTGGATAAGCTTAAAAAATATGTTAAAGTTTACTCATATGTAAATAACTTTGTTTCCAAATACTGTTCAAAAAGAAAAAGGTATGTTTCAAAATAAATAAATGTTTCTGTTGATTAAAGTTGAAAAAAATTTGCTCATTTTGAAAGTTACTCCTATCTTATTATCAAAATAAGAATTTTTTACATGCAGGGACAAAATTAATATATTCAAACATACTTAAAAGGAAACTTTAGACTTGCATTCAAACTTCCTCAAACATGCTGTTACATCACAAGTCTCCTTTAGTAGCTGTTTTTAGGTTTCTACACTTGATACTTGTGAAGCATTTCTTCTAATTTACTTGTATGTGCAGGGAAATGATGGTACAGATATCATTTCCAATTTACGAAATGGAGTTGCAGCTGAGAAAGCTGTTGCCATTATGCAAGAAAGGGGTTTGTCAAATCCCCGAAGATCCAGGCATCGTTTGACCCCCGGAACAGTTAAATTTGCAGCATTTCATGTTCTTTCACTGGAGGGAAGCAAGGGACTGACAATATTGGAAGTTGCAGATAAGATTCAGGTGAGTCTTGATTGCTTATTTACGATGTAATTGTGTCCTGTTTTGATGCTGACAAGCATTATTCTTTTTTTGAAGAAATCTGGTCTTAGAGATCTAACTACAAGCAAGACACCAGAAGCATCTATTTCTGCTGCTTTATCAAGGGATACAAAGCTTTTTGAGAGAACAGCTCCTTCGACATATTGTCTACGCTCTCCTTATAGGAAGGACCCTGCTGACACTGAGGCGATACTTTCTTCTGCCAGAGAAAAGATTCAGCTATTCCAGAATAAATATGTTGATGGAATAGGAGCAGATGATGCTGAGAAAGAGGATGCTGAAAGAGATCAAGAATCTGAAAGTGATATTTTGGATGATCCTGATATTGATGATTTAGACACTGAATTAAAACTGAACAAGGGACATATTCACTCTAAGGATACAGACAGATTTGAAGTAGAAAATTTCTGTGGATATGGAAAGGATAACTCTTGCAGTGAGTTGATTGAGGATACCCTTAAAAATTCAAAAATAAATTCTTCTTCGATGCAGTCTTTAGGTTTTAGGGACAATAAAAGTTGTGGAACCTCTAGTGATCAGATTGTGGATGTTATTGGGATTCATTCCCAGACTACGTATCCTGATCAAGACATACTGATTGATGAATGCAGCTATGGAGAACCATGGGTTCAAGGACTTGTTCTAGGAGAGTATGCAAGTCTGAGCATTGAAGAGCGTCTAGATGCCCTTGTTGCCTTGATTGGGGTAGTAAATGAAGGAAATGCTATTCGTAGTACTTTAGAGGTACCCTTGCAATATAATTTTTTATGATATTAATTGATTTACAGCTTTGCAATCGCTTTATTACTCTATTATTGAACGAGGAAGCTTTTCAGGAACGCCTGGAAGCGGCAAATGCATTAAAGAAGCAGATGTTGGCAGAGGCACAACTTGATAGGCGCCGTACGAAAGAGGATTTTGTGATTAGAATGCAACATTCATCCTTTACGAGTAACAGAGCTGAACAAAATCTCTCCCTTGGCGCATTCGAAGACAGGGGGATTTCATTACTTGGTGTTGATCGCAAAAATGAGTCTGCATCTGCAGACTCTCTATTTCGGATGGACTTGAATGGTCAGCAGAGTGACCAAAATTATGGCAAGGACTTGGTAGGTGAAAAGAACCTCCCTGTCCTAGAGTACTCTGTCGGTTTGGATAATCCGTCACTTCAGCAATCTTTATATGCTGCTGAAAAGTCGCAGTCCGAGTTAAAAGCTTATATTGGTCACAGGGCCGAGGAGATGTATGTATATAGGTCGTTGCCTCTTGGACAGGACCGCCGACGTAATCGTTACTGGCAGTTCATAGCATCTCCATCTCAAAATGATCCTGGATCTGGCAGAATATTTGTTGAGCTCCAAGATGGCCAATGGAGGCTTATTGATACCGAAGAGGTATTTCTGGCACGTCTTTTATTTGTTTTAATTTCATTGGTAGATGACTGCTAAGAGGTAGTCTCCTGTGTTTGTCATTTCTTGTCAGTAAGCGGCTTCTTTGGTTGCCCCTTTTGTCAAGAACCATTTCTTTCATTACAAGGTTTGCAGGAGATTTGTGAATTGACACTTACATAATGTTTGGTTATTTATGTTACTCAAGCCTCTTGTCATGGTGAGATTGGTGGCTTCTTGCCCAGCAGTGGCATCATCTGATCATTTTGTGCCCCCATCCCCTTCTGTGCTTTTTCTCTGTTCCAGGTTTTAGCTTAGGTTGCTCTGAACACAAAAATAGTTTGTGAAGTGGTAGTACTGCTTTTCCTTTTTCAATAAAATGGAATTATGACCACATCATTGAAACAATTGAATGACTGCAAACGTAACTGCAATTCTTTCTATATCATTGTTTTTGGCATCAAATATCCAGTTTTCTGAGATCAGCATTTAATGGAGTTTTCCTTCTTTCTACTACATGCAGGGCTTTGATGCTTTGTTGGCGTTGTTGGATGTGCGTGGGGTTAGAGAATCTCATTTGCGTTCAATGTTGCAAAGAATTGAAACATCTTTCAAAGAAGCTGCCCAGAAAAACTTGTCATGTGCGAATTCTGGTCAGCATGTTGGTGATGAAGTCAAGAAGGAAGTTCTGGAAATGGGATCTAAGCTTGTTGTCTGTTCCAGTATGGAGAGCCTCAAGAAAATGATCTCCATACCAGATTTCAATTCACAAGAATTTTCTTCATCTGCCATTGAGCTCGGCAGAAATGGAACAGAGGATAAAGGTGCCATGGAAAGATATAGAGATTCTGAAAAGTGGATGTGGGAAGAATGCTTTAATTCTAATATAGTATGTGCCTTGAAGTATGGAACACCAAGAAGCCAACAATTGCTGGAAATTTGTGATTGTAGTCATGCTAAATGCTTTTGTGAGGATAATCACTGTCCATGTCATAGGACTTCCAGCAGTACTGGCAATAACATAGGTTTTTCTGAACATGTAACTCAATGCGAAAGGAAATTACGTGAAGGGTCTGATGGGGTTCTGCACAAGCTGGACCTTTCGGTTCCTCCAAGGATCAGATTGCTCAAAGCTCAATTAGCTACAATTGAGGTCAGGATGTAATGCATACTTGGAAATTTAGTTTATACTTGTTAATGTCAGTTCAAGGCCATATAATTCTTAGTTGTTAGATGTCTATATCTCTCACTTTATTGTGAAACAAATCTTGGCTTTGCAGGCGTCTATTCCTCAAGAAGCACTTGAACCTATTTGGTCTGATACCTACAGAAAATCTTGGGGCATGAAGTTGCTTATGGCGTTAACAGCTGAAGACCTTCTTCGGGTCTCTCTCTCTCTCTCTCTCTCTCTCTCTCTCTCTCACACACACACACACACACACACACCACTGGCCCCTGATCACTCTACCAACTTCTTTTGGTGTGTTCTTGCAGCCGTTGGTCTTACAATAACCTTTCGAATAGTAAATTAGAAATTTTCTGCTGATTGAGGCCCAAATCATTCTTGAAATATAGGTCTTGCCATCTTGTTACTGAATAACATACAGACCATGATCTTATAACAATTAACAGATTGTCTGACATCCCACTGGATGGCAGATAGGATGTGGTACCTGTTGAAGTTAAAACTTGTCTCTTCTTTTGATACGTGATCTCCTGTATTTGCTTTGTGAATTTTCTCTTACAATAGACATGAAAACAAAGTCATATCTGAGGGGACTCCTGACACACTAGTCACCTGAGGAAT
Source organism: Fraxinus platypoda (assembly GCA_903798405.1). NCBI lineage: Eukaryota > Viridiplantae > Streptophyta > Magnoliopsida > Lamiales > Oleaceae > Fraxinus > Fraxinus platypoda. The sequence continues at coordinate 17,344 of CAIGRT010212564.1, forward strand.
TTGATGCAAGAAAATAAAGGACATGTTGGGCGAGAATTGTTCTTTTAACAATATTTGTAGTACTAAACCACAATCCATGTTAACTACCCCCAGGGGTTTATATACCTGAGTGTTAAAACAGATACTGGGGTTTCGTATCCCATTTTCTTTACTATATGAACTTAGGAGTCTTTAATGGAATACAAAGAAAATAATGGAAATGATTTTTGTTATGCCCTAAAATGCTGATTCGTTGATACTTATATATTCCACTTGGTTGCTTTTGACGTGGCAATTCTTTTCTGATATTAAAGTGGTGTTTTCCTTCTATTATAGTTATTTAGCAAAATATTGTTAAGCTATTGTTTTATTCCACATCACCCTCCAAATGTGTCTGTGAACCTATCATCGGAATAGGATTGACTTTTCATGATCTTCTCTTCTTCCTGCTCCCTCTCTTCCCCTATTCTTTAAATCTCTCCCCTTTGGTTGTGGTGTATTTTCAGACTTTGACATTATTGGAGGGTGGCCTGAAGAGGGACTTCTTGTTGACAAATTTCGAGACCACCAGTGAACTGTTGGGTTCCTGTAACCTTAAAGGATGCCCTGATGATAATTCATCCAAACTTGATGCAGTTATGGTACTTCCATGGATACCTCTGGCAACTTCTGCGGTGGCCTTAAGGCTGATGGAGCTTGATACATCCATTTGTTATACGCCGGAGCAGAAAAAGGATTTTCAGAAAGATAGTAGATCTGGATACTTCATTGTAAGTACTACTCTTTTTTGGTATTACTAGATGAAAATAATTTATTTCCAGTTTAGATATGTCTGTTGTTTAAGTGCCTTGAAACATGCATTATTGTGTTTCATGGGTATTATTTTACTTCTACTTCTTTAGGGGGTGTAATTTGCAATGGCGCGTTACCTACTTTGCCTACATATTAAGCCAGCGTAAACACGGTTGAAAATTAAATCTTTCATGTCGGTTCTCTCTTTCTCATTCTATAATTTGGCAAAGTAGTATCCAATATTATCTTGTCCAAAATGGGGTCTCAACTCTTTTGAGATAAAAATTACGAGAAAAGAAATAGTGGATATACCTTCTGTGTGTATCTCAAATGTGAAGAATCTGTTGTGACATTTTTTAGTACTAATCGAGGGGTTCTCGCTCATGATAATAATGATCTACCATTCTCTCGCCTTCTATGTTTGAACGATGAGACTACCTAATCCATTGCAGTCAAACTGATAATTTTGAGTTCTGAGATCTTTGAACACTCATCCCTAAATGATTTTCTGGTCCAAGCTTCAGTTTTAATTGAATTTTTGTCATTTATGTATATCAGAAACTTCCATCGAGATGTTCTTTTCTAGGGAACGGATTAGATAATATACCACCACAAGTTGGGAATCTGCAACAAGACGATCTTAATGGACGTACGAGCTTGAAACGGGGCCGGGGACGCCCAAGAGGTTCAAGTCGCCCACACAGTGGAAAATCACAGAGAAAGGCCATCAATTCCAGAAATGAATCAGGTCAAGTAACCACAACAAACAATTATGAACTTCCAGGGTGGAAAGGTCGGCCACGTGGGCAAGGAGGCTGCAAGAAGGGCCGACGCTCAGTCAGAAGTAGGCAAAAGCCAGTGAAGAGAGCAGTAGAAGTAGTATCCCATGAGAAAGCCAAGGATATAACCTTTGATGAAATCCCGAATATAGGTCAGCAGGAATGGAATTTAGCAGAAACCCCTATAGAGGGTGAGGGTGCTGAAAGCACTAGCAGTTCTGAAAGATCAGCATTTGATGATTATAACGGTCCAGGGTCAGGGGACGAATTTGACGAAGCTATAGCACACAATGTAGATTTCAGAGCTGGAGAAGATGATGAAGTTGAGCACGAAGAAGATGGAGATGGTGATGATTATATTGATGATTATGGTGAAGGATATTTTAATGGTGATTATCATGAACCAGGAAACACATCTACTGGTGGAGAGCAAGTCACGAACTTAAATAGAAGTTCAGATAGAGGTTCATCGTCATCATCATCTGATTATAGTTATTAATATAAATGTTAAACATCAGAGGAACATTAGCAATGATAACATCAGAAGATATGTAGCTGTGGGAGGAGGTAAAGATGCTCTACTACTAGCATGGATTTCATATTAAAAGCATCTTCATAACTGCTGTATAAATCTTTTTCTGATGTAAAAACAAGTACTCGTTTCAGTTGATGAAATGTAGAGACTACCATTAAAATTGCTTTTCTTCTCTAAATTCTCTGTTGCATATCCATTGGTTTAGGCTTGTCTTCATGTTTCGGCATTTTGTGGGCCTGTTTGTTGAATCCTTGGCTGGGCCTGATCTTTATATGTTTTATGGAAAAATAATAAACCTGAATGGAATGGTGTGCTAAGATGAATTCTGTTGCATATTCTCTATTGTAGTGAGAGAAAAATTTTGCCTTTACATGCTGAGTTGGATGATGAAACTGCTAGATGGAGTTTCACCTTGAATTGGGGGTTCTATACTTGGGGCGGTTTTTCACCCGAAACAGGGGATTTATACGTGGGATGTCTCCAAGTTGAAGTAGAAGCCGATGAACTAGAAGAAATTGCAATGTTTTATGCATATTAGAATTTTAGATAATTCTAAAAATATATAGAAAGGTCCAAAGGACTTTAATGAAAAATAAATATTAATGAATGAATTTAGAGTGATGTTTTTACTCAATTATATATATATATATATATATAACTTCCGTGGAGGTAAATAATTGTTCCCTATTTATAATGGTATTTTTTTTTTATAAAAAATGAAAAATATTTTAAATATAAAGTAATAAAAAATTTCAAAATAGTATAAATCAAAGGATTAAAATGAGAAACACTTGTTTGTTTTTTCTGGCGTTGGAGAATCTCNAATATAAAGTAATAAAAAATTTCAAAATAGTATAAATCAAAGGATTAAAATGAGAAACACTTGTTTGTTTTTTCTGGCGTTGGAGAATCTCTCACTACTAAAAAATAAAAATAGGAAATTGTACCCACGTCACTTTATCATTTATAGCAAAAATGTACCTTATAATAATCTTTGCAATAATGTCATTTTCAAAATTTTTTTATCCACAATTTAAATATTTTGTATGTCCTTAATTAAATGTCATTTGACTAGATAAAAAAATTATATATATATATATATATATATATATATATATATATATATTTCCGGCTTCACTCAAGATGAGGTATATTTTCTTTTATATATATATATTTCCGGATTTTAACATTCAATTTTCTTGATCATTCAACTCATAAGTTATATTTAACTAATTACTACCCATTTTTATGCTTTTATTTTACTGGGTCTTCGATGAATTGAAATGATTTTCTTCGTTGCGTATACACGTGTATTTTGTGCGAGTGTGTGTGGTTAATCATTCCTTAACAGTGAATCTTGGTATATTTTTCACTTTTTTGGATATGTTTTGCATATGATTTAGTTGAAAGTCTGATATTATTAAGATCAAATGTTGTGAGTTTATTTATATTTTGTTCTTTCCATTTATATTTTCGTAGAATTTTGGTATTAGTATATTAACAATCCAGTGACTTGCTTGTGATTGGTAAACAATTCTGGTAATAAAAATAAAAGATTAGGTCAGCCTCAGCCATCAGACCGAATTAGGTAAAGATTTCTTGCTGTTTGAATCATGTGCTGGTGAATTCTTCACTCATTGATGGTTTAGTCCATTTTGTTGTTCTAAACAATCAACAGAAAAGTAGGTAATTAGGATTGTTACAGTTATTTCTCGTATCTTTATCAGCTGTGGTTCTAAATTCTTCTGCGATAAGATTCTTGAAAGTTGAAATTAGTAATTGCAATTGAATGCGTTTAAACACTTGAATTGCTCCAAGCACTTGATATCATTTGCTATTTGTTATCGGGAAATTTTATGTCAAATTGCGTGATTTGTACCATTGGGGAACTTGTCTTTTGTCATCAATCTAACAGGTCGAGAAAATGGAGCATTTATATAAAGAATCTAGCTAACAGTTTCTGAATGAGGAGTTTTATAAGGAACTGGCAAGACTTTTCAAGTAAGCATCTCGTGCGCATTAAGTGTTTGTTAGAGCATTAATTCTTACTTTAGTAATTATTTCCAGGACATTCCAGTTTCTATGTTTGCAGTCGTTCCGGTGATCGTGCTGGAAAAACCTTCTTTTTTACGCCGAACTATCGAGAAACTCAAGAGAAAAACTGTCGAGATCTACATTTCAATTGTTTGACCATTATTTGTCTAGTTAAATTTTCATTTTCGAAATGTATTGACCATTAGTTGTCTTCTTATTTTCATTACAAACTTCCTTTCAATTGTGATGCTATTGTATTGTTACAATATATTTGAGTGATACAACTACTATTTCATAAAAGTTAATGCAAGAATAATATAACAAGTTTAAGATTGACACTTTCATCAAGAACATGCAAGTTTAACGAATAAATGGACATTTAATATCTTAAAACACATTACACCAATGTAAATTAAGCAATAACTTCATTTAAATACACAAAATGTTCGTCGTGATACACGATGAATCTCAAATTATTATTCATATTTGAAACTTTAAGATAGCAACGATAAGTATTCGGCACAATTAATATATCTGACTTCATTAACATGCAAGTGGCACTTAGAAATAAATTATACCAAACAATAGCAAACTGGTGAAAATGATAGTAAAATATTTTTCCCGACATTTACGAGCGTAGAGTTCGATATTTTAACTGTCAGTCTCTACAATTTCGTTCGACAATGAAAATCGGTACCTACAATGTTATGAATTTTTTATTTAATTTTATTTTTTATTTTTGGATAAGAATTCTATTACCCAATGGATTATGGATATATTTAATGGTTTTCCTTACACTAGTCTAATCATCAAATCATACCATTAATGAGCATTAAAATCATGCATTAATGAGCATTAATTTATACAAAAATTGCATCCCTAAGTTAGGCTATTGACAAGGAAGGAATACTCGAAGAGAATGTAAAATTAAAAGTGTGTTTGGTGCATATTAAAATGAGAGAATGTATTTTTTTGAAGTGATGTGATGGGGAATATGTGGTTGAAAAAGAAGGAAAAGTTATTGATGTGATGGAAAATATTATTTTATTGAAGAATGTGTGGTTGAAAATGAGTAGAAGAATGAGAATGAAAAAAACAATGTGGACATGTGTTTGGTGCATATTAAAATGAGAGAATGTATTTTTTTGAAGTGATGTGATGGGAAATATGTGGTTGAAAAAGAAGAAAAAGTTATTGATGTGATGAAAAATATTATTTTATTGAAAAATGTGTGGTTGAAAAAGAGTAGAAGAATGAGAATGAAAAAAACAATTTGGCTCAAACAGGGGCTAAAGGTTTTTGGATACAAAGGTAGTTACTCCAAGAAAATGGAGTGTGGTCATAAACACTTCAGAAATTAGGTTGGGAAGTCTAGCTCAGACCATTAGAAAAAGGATAACTAGCTAAAGAACTGAGTTTATTCAGACGCTCTTTGATTTCATCGATAAAACAGGGTCGGACAATCTAAATACCACACTTTTCATCAATCCCGGCTAACATACCTCGATAGAGTGCAGGCCGCACCACATTCCTAGAGCCCCTGTTGATATAAGTTAGAGTTCATACAAATTATCACCAAATCAGATTAAGCAAGCATTCATAGCATGAAAACACAGCAGATGCACGCACATGCACCTGTGAGGTTTAACGTACTGGCAAGCGCTTAAACCAAAATGAAACCGGAAACTTAAACCTGAAATAACTTTGATAACTGGTCTAGAGAAAAAATATCTTATACAAACCAGTGACAAAAAGATATGGCCTCAACCTTCTTAAGTATAACACCAACTGTTGTCTATATCCATAAATATGAAAAACCGAGCCATATTTCAATCCATAAACACCGGAATATCAAAAGGATGAACTGATCACGAAAAATTAAACAACAGTCTCACAGAAGAATAATAGAAATCCCAACCTCAAGAACCCAAGAGCTCCTTTATACCAGCTTTCTGACTCGATGTCAACCTTGCAGGAAATTTTATATCGAATTTAATTCTCAAATTCCCTTTCTTAGTTGGATCTTTTGAAATCGGCATGCCTTCTCTTGGGACAACCTCCTCGTAAGTTGGATGGATCACAATGTTGATGGGAATTGTTAGATTCCTGCCATCTAGCGTAGTGACGTGCACTGTGCAACCAGTTAATGCTTCAACCAGAGATATTTTTTGTGTAACAACCAAGTCGTTCCCATCGCGAGTGAAAATTCTATGGGGTTTCTCATCAACAATGAATACAAGATCTGAAGGTATTTGATTTGGATGCTCATTCCCTTTCTCCTGGAAGGTGATCTTCGTACCTTTCTTCCAGCCAGGCTTGATATTAATCGTCAAGATTTCCTCCACAGGCACTGTTTTCCTGCCAATAACCAGAAGAAAACGTAAGACACAGTTTACATAACCAATCGGAGATAGACAACCTATCAAAGAAACCGCCTTTGGCCACTTAAGAAAGAAAAGTTCCACTTAACATCATTTCCATATAATTCGGTTTCAAGCAAAGATTAATCAGCTTTCAAGTTTCCTAATAAATGATGTCGCAGTCAGTGGTTTCTCCGTTCTAGCGTAGAAAAATCGAGCAACCTATTTGTTGGTACTAGATTTTGTACAACAAAAACAACTAAAATAAGAAGATTTTAAAGAAGTAAACTTTAATTATGACGACTTCAGTATAATTAGTAAATATGGAAGATTTATAATTGCGAATATAGGCCTGCCAAAAGAAATTTGGTGCGTATATGCATCTAAGGAAGCACTGACACGAACGACACAAGACACGGACCAACCAACACACAATTTTTCAAATGTGTCCCTACATGCTGATTAAATAATATTAATTTTTTATTTTATGTGTCCAGTGGTACCAAATCAAAATACAATTTGGACACACCACGTGATGTTTACGACACATTCAGACATCTACTCGCCAGAGTTGAGGGGTGCCGGTGCATTCTAGATATACATAGAACAGCAAAAGGTTGCACTAACCCTGCTGGCAGACACCATACATGCAATAGTGATGGTCCCTTACAATGGTTTTAAGGGATACGTCTACCAATTCATTAATATAGCTGAGTTATTAACTGTCCATACAAAACACCGGCAAATATGACTCGAATCCTGTTAACTACAATTGTACAACAATTAGCCTACATCTCAAACTTATAGGTCATGGTCAAATTCGCCTGTGTGATGAACCTTCTAAAAACTACGGCACTGAAATCAAATGAATGATTGTGTGTCCTGTCAAACTAAATGCACACCGCAGCTACTGTAACAAAGTTAATTGCGCTTCTGCATCGAATGCAGATATGTGTCCAGGTGGCAAAGGACCTGAAAAGCTAGAAAAAAAAATCTACTTTATTTTATATCATCCGACATAATGTAAAGTTTGAAACATACATTCCACTTCATAGAAAGAATAAAACAAATCAAACATCTTTGACATGCTTTTGAAGCTTCTGATAAATAAACAACAGAAGATAAATGCTTGACACCCTTGTTTGTCAGGTATCCAACACTTAAACAATGAACTATAATCCATATCAAAGGAACGTTCAAGTGAAGAACCTGATGGTCAAATTCGTGCCTATAGCAACAGATACCTGGAATTGTATAATCACCTCGAATGTTGAATCTTTCTTGCAAGAGAGACTAGTAGGTCCCACAACATCACTACTATGTTTTCCAATTTTCGTGGTCTGATAACCCCCTCCCTCTCTCCCTCTATCTCCAGTTTTGCCTTAGTGACACTCTGTTTTGCTGTATAGACACACTGCCTGTGACTAATTACTAAGGCCTCGTTTGTCATCCTTTAAAAAATTAAATTGTTTGCTACAGTATCATTTCTCCGCCACACATTCACACAATAAAATATTCTACACACAAATCAATAAAGTTTCTTTAAATTTTAATCATACATTCTCCAAAAAAATACTATTCAAAACTCAATTCAAACTTTAGCTGTTTTTAAAATATTCTACACACATTCACACAATAAAATATTCTACACACTTTAGTTGCTATAGTATCATTTCTCCACCACACATTCACACAATAAAATATTCTACACACAAATCAATAAAGTTTCCTTACTTTTTAACCACACAATTCTCCAAAAAAATACTATTCCATAACTCATTATTCCCAAATAAATTCTATCAAACATGCACTAAATGACCTAGCGTGAAATGTAAGGAACATATGGAGGAAAACTGCATTTGAGTCGTGTCTAATATAACGAACCAATAATATCATTCAATTGAATAGCTATGTAGGAGATACCAAAAACAAATAAAGCTAATAACATTCGTCACCATTTCTTTGGTGAAGTTCACATTCTTCGAATATGCTATATAACATGTTTATCCAATCCAGTCTCCACCTAATTTAAAATTCTATCCCTCTTCCATCCACATCTGCATCTCCGCCATTAGAAAAGTATATCTTCATAGAAGTCGTAAAAGCAATTGATACAACCAAAATCCGATAAAGTCATTAACGGACAAAATCTGAAGACTTGCGGTTACTTGGACGTAACGGAAAATTCTTTGTAAATGATCGCCACGTGCAGTGGCTACTGACTAGCGACAAGCCAGGACAAATGATTGAAGAGAAGTAGAAGTCAGCTTTAGCTTTACATTATCATTATTCTTTTCCTTTTCTTTTAGCTTCACAAAGTTTGATTTGAACCTCATTCTTAATCATACAATTGACTGACCCCTGATGATACTACCTGACCCTTTTTCTCGCCATGGTCCAATCGAGTCTAAATCTAATGAAAATTCTAGAAAATTCCATCCACCCCTAACCTCCGCCCTTAAAAAAGTATAACTTCATCCGAAGTCAAAAGCCATAAAAGCAAATAATGCAACCCAAACTAAGATAAAAGTCATCAATGGACAAAATACGAAGGCTTATTAATGAAAGTGATACCAATACAGAACATCATAGAGTTAGAGGAGATGAAGGAAATATTATGCTTACTTGGAGGTTAAGGAATATTTTTTGTAAATGATTGCCACATTGTGTGACTAGCGACAAGCCAGGGTCCAAATGATTGGAGAGAAGTAGAAGTCAACTTTACATTATATAAATTTTTATTAAACATTTATATTTCACAAAGTTTGACTTGAACCTCGTTCTTAATTGTACATTCAACTGCTCCCTGATGATAATACCTGGCCCTTTCTCACCATTGACCAATCGAATCTTAAAATGAAAATTCTACTCTCTTTCATCCACATCCGCCCTTGTAAAAGTCTAGCAATTAAAGCAACCCAAAATACCGTGAAGTCATTAATGGACAAAATCTGAAGCCGTACTAGTGAGAGTGATACCAATACAACAACAAAGAGATAGTCAATATGAAGGTCTTACATTCAACTGCTCCCTGATGATACCACCTTGGTCTTTTCTCACCATTACTCTCAAAGGTCATCACTGTATATGGAAAAACCAACATGATTCAACACACACACACACACCCCAAAAAAAAAAAAATTAAATAAATAAAATGGTGCAGTCAGATCATGTTCGCCTATTTGATGATGATAAAAATCAACAATAGTAGTAATAAATAGTAAATAAAATTTATTTCTAATTCTATCTTTATTGCCATAACACTAGAAATATGTGCTTGTTATTTAAGCACCAACACATTAACAATTATATGAAATAAAAACTGTAGAGAAGTCACACATAATGCTGACTTTCATCAATGAAAAATCTAAGCAACGAGAAAAAAACTTACACAAAATATCTGACACAGCATAACATTTGAGTTTACTCTAATTGCTAATAACATATCCAAATTATTTTACGTCATTATAAATTACACAGAGCACCTTTTGACTTGACATCCGTAACCTAGAAGAAGAGTTACTAAAACAAGATATAATAATTATCATTAATTTAATCAAGTTGCAACAAGAAACTTTCAAAAGGCACATAACTACTAACTTTGTTCAAGACGTAAATACAAGACTGTTATCCGTCGACATAAACGTCTACGCAGACATCATAAGGAAATAAACTCTCATCTGATTCTTATGACAAATGAAGAGAAATCATAACCAATCGTAAATCAAGAAAAAAAAATGCATCAGACGGCCATCTCCAATCATCGTGGCTTGAATCAATATCAGACTTAACTACTCCATGTTCAATAATTTGCATCTCATTAGAAGCTTTATTTATCAAGACAAGAAGTATACACTGCAACCGTACCCTACTAATATTAAGGTGGCATTTAACTACCTTCTTCAACAACAGTTGGGCAAGAATTTCAATATGATAAAACAAGGATACATAACTAAAGTTTTCAATCCCAAGAAAAAAAAAATATTTCCAGGATCATTAGTTAATTTCGAATGACATGAAGAATGGTACTTACCCACTTGCATCCAGAATTTCCCTTGAAATTTTCATCTTCTTGGTGGTTCCCTTATAGAGATCTTCAAGTGTACAAGGCAACTTCTGCTCGATGGGAGCTCCTTTTCGTGGTGCTGATTGATATCCACCACCGCCACCACCTTCGCCATAAGACGCAAACATGTTGTCATCAAACATGCCACCAAACCTAGCACTCCTCATTCCACTACCACCACCTCCCATTCCGCCAAAGGGGCTTGAAATTCCAAAAAACTCATTAAATATATCATCAGCATTTCTGGTATTGAACCGGAAAGATGTAGGTCCACCCCCCGTAGAGAAGAAGGTGGGCCCTCCAGCACCACCAGCGTCTGGCGGTGGCACCTGCCCCTTCAGCCCCTCTTCACCGTACTGATCATATACTGCTCTCTTCTGAGGATCACTTAGCACCTGGCAGAAAAACAATAATCAGTTTACTTGTACTTCATCCCCGTAATCATAACACAATTCCAATGCCTTGAATATTACGAGCCAAACTAAAAAGATAAGATTTTTGAATCATATTCATCACCAATACATAAAAGATTTGTTTTTTAAAATCTAACAGATAATCCAAGAACATAGACCAAAACCCTAATCATAAAATCGACCCACATCAAACCCACATCAATTAATAAGTTCTGAAAAAAAAATAAAAAAAATTAAGAACTTACATCATAGGCTTCAGAAATCTGCTTGAATTTGGCTTCCGCTTCTTTCTTATTATTGGGATTCTTGTCGGGGTGCCATTTCATGGCGAGCTTTCTATAAGCCTTCTTCAAGTCGTCATCTTTCGCACTTTTATCCACCTGCAAAATCTTGTAATAATCCACCCCCATCTCCCTTTCCGAGCTACTCTTTCTCTTCTTCACTTTGCCAAAACTTCTATTTCCCCTCTTCAAAATTAATTATTTCAAAACCCCAGAAATCTTGAACAAATATAGCAACAAAATCTTGGTCCCTTCAAATGTTTGTGAATATTTGGCTATGAAATGTATGTGGGTCTAGAGTTTATAGATTATTGGCATAGCTTTCTGTGTCATATATGTTATTTAAGAGAATGTGTGTGTGTGTGTGTGTGACAGAACAGGAGAAAATAGACTGCTCTGGATACATACAAGCAAACTGTGGAACCTTCTGGAAACAGTTTGCAACTTTTAGTTACAGTTACATGGATTGACAATTATAATTGTCACAGTACATTATAGTCCGTCGTATTCATCACAACGGGTGACTGAAAGACGAGAATCGAGATCGTAGTGTTGACATTTTTTTCATAATTTTTCCTATATTTTAAACGTACACAATCATAAAAAAAAAAAAAATATATATATATATATATATAGTGAAATGTTTCAAAAATCATTGAACTTGTACATTGGTCACGGACAACTCACTGAACTTCAAAATGC
>CAIGRT010212565.1:0-10104 GCA_903798405.1 Fraxinus platypoda
AATTTGGATGGAGAAAACAATTTGGAAAAAAAATTCGGCAGATTGGTCGGCGTCGTAGCGCCACCTGTGCTGTTCGAATTTTTTGCTATTTTCTCTCTTACTTCATTTTAGACTCGATTTTTTGGCATTCTACTTTATCAATAACTCTACCAAAATGGTTTGGACGTCCCCTACATGATCCCTATAAATACTAGGCTCTTCTATATAATTTTATAATGTGAGAAAATAGATTACTAGAATTATATGATCCTTTGTAATTTTCTCTTTTCTCCATTATTCTTAGTCAAGAAATCTCCTAATTCCTCTGTCATATTTATTGTCTTTATTGTTCTTTTGCTTGATCAAATATTTTATTATTGTGCCATATAACTTCAACATCTCAATCTGATGGTTAGTTTCACAACAAATGGTATCAATTCAAACATCAATGAACAAGTAGATAAATCGCTTTAATAAGGGTTACAAACTCGGTTCATTATTCTGAGCACAGTCAGGGTAGAGGAAATTGACAACCAAATCTAGGTGGTTTTGAGGCAGATGACGCGGTAGAGGTGGCCGCTTTAACAATAACTCTTGACCCATATGTCAATTATGTAGAAAAATGGGTCATCTGGTTATTGCTTGCTACTATTGGTTTGATTTTAATTTCAATAATCAAGCTAATCAATCAAATAACCAAGCAAATATTGATATTGCCACTACTGCCTTGACTCTTATTGCAACAACAGATGTTGGGTATTTGGCCTAGTATGCCGATAGTAGTGCAACGAATCATATTACATCCGATGTTAATAATTTCTCCATGACGTCTGATTACTATGGTAAGAAAAAACTTATCGTTGGTAATGGTAGTAGGTTGAATATCGCTCATATTGGTCATTCTAGAATTAATACAAATGCCTTCACTATACATCTTACTATTATTTTGAATGTTCAGAGATTACAAAAAATTTGTTGAGCATCTCCAAATTAACTGCAGATAATAATTTGATTGTTGAGTTTCATTCTGATTTTTATGTTACGAAGGACAAGGTTTCACAAAAGGTTATACTCCAAGGTAAACATAGGAATGGCCTTTTATGAGTTGGATCTACAATCTTCAGCAACTTTATTTCGTTCATCTTTGTCAGGTCAATTTTCTGATCTTAGTTTAATTTCCTCGCATGAAGTTTCAAATGTTTCTTCTAGTGAAAATTGCGATGTATGGCATAAGAGCTTAGGCCATCCATCGAGTTAAGTTTTTTCCAGTATTCTTCATTTATGTAATAAAGATTTGAAAATTAATTTTTTCCATGCCTGTCAACTTGGAAAACACCATGTTTTTCCTTTTTATTCACCATCAATTTAAACTAGTAAACCGTTAGAATTAATTCACATAATTGAATGCTCTTGATAAAGGCTTATCATGATTCACATAAAGATATAGTATTGAGTAGGGTTGATTTGAACTCAAGATTGGCAAATCAATTAATTTAGTATACATAATTGATTGTATCAATATTTGATGATTTAGATTAAGAAGATAGTAATGGTGAACTCGTGAATTCTAACAACGTTCATACATCAACCTAAATTGTTGAATTATGCACTTCTAATTATTTTCGTGGATTTATATTATTTAGGATCATAATCAAACATCTTTTTATTGTTTTTACTGAATTAGAAGTTAGAAGTAATAAATTAATAGTTAGATAGTAGTTCTCATATGAACGATAATCCGAACTCCTAAATCACATTACCAATTCTTAATTGACATTGTGCCCTTGCGATAAATTCGTAACAAGTTTTTTTGGTGTCGTGTTGGGGACTATTTTTATTTAAGGCTTATTGGCACAACATCTCCCACCTTTTAGACCCATTGTGCAATACTTCCACCTTTTGAAATTGGTGAAAAATATCCATGTATAAAACTTGAAGTGCGTTTCACCCCTTTCCGTCCACTCCTGTCAATTCTATAGTTAATTCCAAATAAATATGACTCAAATAGAAAATTTGAAAAGGGCAAAACTCCCCTTTCTTCTTCACCTCTTTAATAAAAGCCTTATTAACTGAAGTACAGGTGTTTTATGAAATAACCAAATCGTCACGAAGATAAGAATTTCTGTGCAAATCCACGATCGACGTTCGATTCTCCTTCACCCACTACTGTAGAAATTTATTTCACCACATCTGAAGGTCAAACAACTGACATTCTATAGGAATGGTTGCAACAATAAGTGATAAACATAGCATTTGTATTTGAAATGCGTGCTAAAAATTGAAATTTTGAATTGGGGTTTTGAAACTAGTTGATTTTTGTTATGTTTACAATTATTGAGAATGTATGCTCCAAGAGTAAGAGGTTTTGAAGATACTTCTGAATTTGATAATTTTCCCTATTTTGACGATTTCGAAATGAAGCTTTTTTATTCAGTTTTTTACGTGTTCTTGTTTGAATTTTGCTCTACGTGTGTGCATGTTGATTGTTGTGGGTATTGGCTTATTTCAAGTACTAATTCGTTTCTTTCATATTCATCCAACTGGATATATGGACTACTTCACAATGGCTATATACAGTGGGGTATTTTCTTCGATAAGATGAATAAATTGAAGTACGTAAACGGTACGATGGTGTTCGTGGACTATGTGAAGCCTGAGTATTTCAATAGGGATTGGTTTGGAGTTTTTGCATATGTATGTGGAGACTGTGGTCCTCGAACTTTTACTTTAGGATGCAAAAAGGTAATTTGGATAATACTTTGAGGAGGTTGCATAGTGAATCAGATATAAGGGAGATGTTGAAGGACGTTAAACAAAATAGATTTGTTGAGATTTATGTGGTAGTACCTAGTGAAACATACGTACTACCCCATGAATCAAGAACCAGTACAAGATGTTCCAGATATAGTGCCCGTGATGAAGGTGGTAAAAGTAGTACTGAAGCATGCTATGTCCCAATGTTTGATGTGGATGAAGTTAACGTACTCAAGCATGATATTGGAGGCGTTGTCGCAATTTGACGAACCACTTACATATAATGCTGGAGTTGGTAATGTACAACCGGAGCAGGGCGAAGAGAACCCAAAATTGGGTCGTAAACAATTAGGATAGCTTAAGAGACGTAGTGATGATGATAGAATTGACGAACCAGTCGAAGGTTTTGTCGAGAGTGACTACGAAGTTGATGATGAACAACCAGCTACTAATGAAGAGGCAATTAACCTTGGTTTTGGTTTTGGTTTGTACAAGGGGTAAAATGTTAGTGATACTAACCTGACTACTAGAATTCAAATGAGTTGGAAAGTTTGTAAAGTGAAGAGAATGAAGGAACAACATCTAGGAAAAGGCAATGAACATACATATTTTTCCCGTGGAGTTACATGGAGATACTAGTTATTGAAAATGTAAGCACAATAAACCCCCTTAACCTTTATAATATGTTTGACTAACCCACCCAACCTTTACAATACGTTGTGTATATCCATCCCACAAGAGATTATGTTGTGAAATACACCCCTGGCGTGAATATATTTTGTGGAAATACCCTCTTACGTTTTCAATTGGGTGCCAATAGGTTTGTTGTTTAAGACTATTACTTAAGGTTCATCAAGGAAGGGAATGGTAGTGAGTTGTTCTCTTTGTGGTGCTATTGGGCACAACAAAAGGAGGTATAACAGTCGAGAACCACCTGTTGTAAATTGAAAAAATAAAACTCTAGGAGAAGTCATTCTTTTGTTTAACATTTTGTTACGTTAATGAACTGCTTGTGATTGTGATTATTTTATAATATGAATGTTTGTTATTGTGGTCTATATATGGTTATTTGATAATCATGATGTTTTCACCTTTTTTTTTTAAATTTTGCTGTAAGGTTTCTTCTGTTTGTATGGGTTGAACGGGTTCAATAGATAAGGTTGTAAATCGAAAGCTTCGTATTTCAAAGGAAATTTCATGCAAACATAGTGAATTACAGGGTTGAAATGCGCAAGGTTTACACTACTAGAGAGTTGTATAGCACAATGCTTTATGTTTCCAAAGTTGTTTTATGTAATCTTTTCCATGTTTGGGGATACTTTTCACACTAAATTTTGAACGCAAACGTTGTATCATACCACCAAATACATATGACTAACCAGATAAAAAAAAAATAGAGGAAATTGGAACATTTCATTGCACACCGTTTATTACAAAACTTCTATAGGATGTCATAGCATTTACTAACATCCATTCATTATACAAATCTACATGGCGATTAAAACTCTATTTTCCGCCAAAAACCACATCCTCTCACACTCATACAATAACTTAGGACCTAAATTCAAAAACATTGTTCTGTCTCTATAATTCCAAGGACGTGTTGTTCATATGCATTCATGGATCTCAACAGCTCAGATATGATCTCCGCATATCTACAACACATAGGTAGGTCATCAAGAGAAGTACCCACAACCTACATTTTGTCGAGAAAACAAAATAAAGGCAAGGCTGCACCATATTGACTAAAAAATTGAAACGTGGTTTGGGTTTCCATTAGCAAGCATCGTGTACATGTCAAGAAACTTGTTCCGAGATTCGCTTCCTTCCATGAAGTCTTCTGTTGAATCTCCATCCACACCTACACAGATGAGTCTCCATTGCAGATAAGGGTAAAATGGGTTATTAATAAAAAATATTTTTACATGCTATATATAATACCCTTGTTCTAGTTATTGTAGCCCTCATTAAAGAGGTGAAGAAGGAAAGATGGAATTGCCTTTTTTTCAAATTTTAACGACAGAATTAATAGGAGTGGACAACAGAAAGGTGAAATGCACTTCAAGTTTCATATAGGGATTTTTTCATCAATTCCAAAAGATAGAGAGTATTGCATAATGGGTTTAAAAGGAGAAGAGTATTGCCCTAATAAGCCTTATTTAATATTAGTTTAAAGTTTTTCTAGCTTTGTTTTGTTTTTTCTGTTTTTTTATTTTTTTCTTTTCTTTTTTAGTTGATCTACTTATTTTCTTGATTTTAGTACCGATCATGAAACGAAAAAGAAGCATGATACCAGTAAAAATTTAAAATGGGAGATCCCAGGATTGATGAGGATGGCATGCTCGTGAGAATGTCTTCGTCGGGCGACGATTTAGTAGACAAGATATGATCCATTGCAACAATTGATGAGGGTGACTTATCCGTAATATTGTTTCTTCCAAAACTAGAAATTGATGAGGGTGATTGGAGCTTAAGGTTATTCTTCCTATGTAAGAAATCAAATGGAAATGAAGATGATGAAGAACGCTGATGATTGAATTGAATCAGTAATTTACTTCATAACTAAAACATGAATACAAGGGGCCAATATATAAGATGTACAAGAGGGTAGAAAGGTAAAGAATCATCCTAACAAACTACATAACAAAAGGAATATTATTCTATCTAACCATGTGCAATCTATATAGCTGGCATGACACCTGGATTGATAAGCATGATGCCTTATGATGTATGTGCATATCTAGCTGATAATTAATTGCATTGCTCACGGTAGAGCTGATAGGTGCACTGCTGATAAGTATGCTCACTTTCTCTGTTTTAACAGCTCCCCTCAAGATGGAGAATATATGTTTTCTATTCCTATATTGGATAAATGAGACCTCAAAGTGATAGAAGAGAAAGCCTTGGTGAATATATCTGCAAGTTATGACTGAGTATGAATATAGGATATGGAGATGTGTCCACATTCAATCTGATCTCTAATTAGGTGACAGTCTAGTTCGATGTGTTTAGTTCTTTCATGAAATACTGGGTTGGAAGCAATGTGCAACGCTGCTNCTGGGTTGGAAGCAATGTGCAACGCAACTTGGTTGTCACAATACAAGGTAACTGGCTGAGGGTAATGGACTTGGAGATCTTCTAGTATGTACTTTAGCCATGTAATTTCATAGCATGTGCTAGCCATTGATCGGTATTATGATTCAGCAGATGATCGAGGTACCACACTTTGCTTTTTGGATTTCCAAGAGACTAGTGAATTTCCAAGAAAGATACAATAACCAGTGATAGATCTTCATGAATTAGGGCAGGCAGCCCAATCAGAGTCACAGAATGCTTGAAGAGTTAGTGAGGATGAAGAAGGAAATATGAGGCCTTGTCCTGGTGCTAACTTAATATATCTGATCACTTTATGAGCTGCTGCTAGGTGTGTAAAAGAGGGGGCTTCCATGTACTGACCGAGATTCTGAATGGCATAGCATATATGTGGTCTGGTTAATGACAAATACATCAACTTTCCAATCAATTTTCTGTAAATGGTGGGATCTGGCAGATGCTTTCCTATATCCCTTCCTAATTTCAGATTTTGATCCATAGGTAACCGAACTGGTTTAGCCCCAAGTAATCCAGAATCAGCCAATAAGTCTAAGGTATATTTGCATTGGGAAAACACAATTCCTTTGCTTGATCTTGCAACTTCAAAGCCAAGAAAATACTTCAAATTACCTAATGCCTTGATCTTGAATTTGCTGTTGAGAAACCTTTGAAGTATGCCTACTTGTTCCAAATTTGAGGCTGTTATAACAATGTCATCTACATATACAAGTAAGGCTGTAAAAGAACAATTTGCTGCCATAGTAAAGAGACTATAGTCAGCTTTAGATTGACTGGAACCAAATTGTATGAGTGCTGTAGAAAAGGTAGAACACCATTGCCTTGAGGCTTGTTTCAAGCCATAAATGTTTTTCAGCAACTTGCAACCTGATTGGGATTTCCTTTAGTATAGCCAGGAGGTTTTTGCATATATACTTCTTCATGTAAGACTCCATGTAAAAAGGCATTACTTACATCAAATTGCTTTAGGTGCCAATTTCAAATTGATGCTATGGCTAGTAGGCATCAAAACAGTTACCAGCTCTGCCACAGGTGAGAAGGTCTCACCGTAGTCTATTCCTTCCATTTGCATACTTTTGCCACACAAGTCTTGCCTTGTGCCTTTCAACACTCCCATCTGAATTATACTTCAGTTTATACACCCATTTGCATCTAATCGCTGATTTACCTGGTGGAAGGTCAGTGAGAGTCCAGGTTCTATTCAACTCAAGTACTTCTAATTCAGAATTCATTGCCTTGCACCAATTTGAATCAGTCACAGCTTGATGATAGGTACTAGGTTCAGTGTGTGCGCAAATGGAGGTTGAGAAAGCTTTGAATTTAGTTGACAACTTATGGTACGAAATAGTATTGGAAAGTGGGAAGGCCTTACCTACTGTATCTAGAAATTTTGCCTTGAGAGAGGATTGGACTGGCTGAATTGATGTGGCCTGATGACAATGAAAATCTTGCAGGTATTGAGGAGCCTTTTTTACCCTGGTAGATTTTTGAATGATGGGTTGTGCGAGCGGTGATGTTTGAAGGTTTTCATCAGGTAGTGTTAAAGGAGTTTCATCAGGTGCAGGGTTACTGGATATCCCCTGATCAGATAAGTGTGTTCTAGGTGATGGAGGGATGTCCACTGGCTTTGATTCAGGTGCACAGCTGATAGTTTTTGGAACGGGTTTGGTGAAGACAAGCTTAGCTTCATCAATGGGTTTGGCAGCCTGTTTGTAAGGAAAAATGGCTTCATGGAATGTGACATCCCTAGATATAAAAATGAC
Organism: Fraxinus platypoda; assembly: GCA_903798405.1. Classification (NCBI taxonomy): domain Eukaryota; kingdom Viridiplantae; phylum Streptophyta; class Magnoliopsida; order Lamiales; family Oleaceae; genus Fraxinus; species Fraxinus platypoda. Next base: position 7,608 of record CAIGRT010212565.1, read on the forward strand.
TTTTGTTTGTAGGTCCATGACTTTGTATCCTTTAACCCCAAAAGGGTAGCCTAAGGAGATACATTGGCACCCTTTAGGATCAAACTTTCTTCTCCCATGTGTTAATGTGGAAGCATAGCAAAGACACCCAAAATTTCTAAGGTGAGAATAGATAGGTGCGAATTGAAATAACATTTCAAATGGTGTTTTATTTCTTAACAAAGGTGTAAGGGTTCTATTTATCGGGTATGTGGCTGTGATGATGAACGCATTCTAATAGGATAAAGGAAGTGCTGACTGGTATTTCAATGCCCTTGCAATATTCATTAAATGCTGATGTTTCCTCTCAACAACCCCATTTTGTTGAGGGGTTTCGACACAGCTTCTTTGGTGAATGATCCCCTTTAGGTTGTAGAATTCATTTTGTTTAAATTCAGGTCCATTATCACTTCTCAAGACTCTAACTGAGGTCTGAAACTGGTTTTCTATCATTTGGATTTATGCTTTAATAGAATTGCCAACATCAAATTTTCTTTTTAGCATATATACCCAGATCGCTCTTGAAAATTCATCTACTATAAAAAGAAAATATTTAGATCCATCGTGAGTTGTGGTGGGGCAGGGACCCCATATGTTACAATGGATAATTTCAAAGAGTTGTTTAGTTCTATGTGTGCTTATAGGAAAAGGATTCTTGTGTTTCTTTGCCAATGGACATATAAAACATGAAACTCTGCTGGTAATGAGAAGTAACACAATTATCTGAAATGAGTTGCATCCTAGAATCTGATATGTGTCCTAAACGATAATGCCACAAGTGTGGCTGAACATCAGAGTTAATAACAGAGGTTGCAGCAAGAGGTTTTCTAAGATTTAAAACTGATAGGGTGGTCATCAAAGCTGTAGGTGGGACATTCTGGAGCATGAGTCGATACAAGCCACACCATGTTTCACCCTTCCCAATCGTCTTCCAAGACAAAAGGTCCTGCAAATAGCAAGCATCGGATAGAAAGATCGAGCAACAATTTATCTGTTGTGTTAATTTCTTAACTAATAGTAAATTGAAATGAAAATTAGGGACACATAGCACATCATTTAAAATCAGTGAATCAGTGAGCTTAACAACACCAGAGTGTGTAGCTTGTACAATTTCACCAGTGGGTAATTTAACCGATAGGTAGGTTTTTGACTTAATGGAGGTGTAAAAATTGGTATCACATATCATATGATCTGTGGCACCTGTATCAATGATCCATGGGGTGCTTGTAATTAGATCACGGGTGTGTGTGGGTTGTGCAAATAAACAAACGGTTTTACCAGATAAATCAAATGGGAGATTGATTTTTTAATGATCAACAGTTTGCACATGATTGACAGAGTGATTTTCTTGTGAATTATCCTTAGATCGAAGCAAGGCAATGAATTCTTCATATTGCCCCTTAGTTAGGGAAACTGGCCTTTCACTTTTCTCTTATACTACTCTGGACTGGTTTACAAAAGTCCCTTCTCTCCTCTGAGTTCTGTATAGTTTATGGTTTGGGGGATAACCATTAAGCTTGAAACATTTCTCCATAGAGTGTCCTATCATATTGCAATACATACACAGAGGGCCTTCAGTATTGTTTGCTTTAAAACATTTGTCCAAAGTGTGTCCTGTGATATTGCAAAAAGTGCAATATGGTTTTTCCTTCCTCCCAGCTACATTGGATCTTCCATAGCTGGGTGATCTACTATTTCCATAGTATTTTCTGGTTACCATTGCGATGGTTTCATTGTTAATGGCAGTAGAAGTAAGCTGCTTCTGCCTCTCCTACTGTTGTATGTAGGAGAATACTTTGTTAATTGGTGGAAGGGGATCCAACATCATGACTTGAGCTCTATATTATCATAAACTTCATTCAACCCCATCAAAAACTTTATCACACAGTCACGCTGGTGTCTGTCTACTAGCACATTTAATTGTCCACAACTACATTCTGGAAATGGGTTATATACAGATAGCTCATTCCAGACCATCTTAAGCTTTCCATAGTAAATACTTACAGAATCATTTTCTTGCTCCTGATCTGCTAACGCCTTCTTCAGCTCGTATATTCTGGGACCATTTTGCTGGAAAAATCTATCCTTAAGTTCTGGCCATATTTCATTAGCCTCATCCATAAAGGCAACACTGGATCTGAGTAAAGGGGATATAGCATTTTGGATCCATGACACTACCATGTCATTGCATCTTCCCCATGGATCGAAGGCATCACTGGTCTGCTCAGGTTTAGGCAGCGTCCCATTGATGAAATCAAGTTTGTTTTTAGCTCGGACTGCTCGCCGAAGTGCCTTTGACCAGGTAGGATAGTTGTCTGTGGTTAGTAATTCTGTGACTAAGAGAGCTCCTGGGTTGTCTGAATTTTCCAATTTGTATTGTTCAGAAAGTTCAGCAGGGAGAGAAGCTGTGTTTTCACTACCAGCAGCATTCATATCAGCAATGGTTGTCATTGCTCTGATACCATGTAAGAAATCAAAT
>CAIGRT010212626.1:0-12456 GCA_903798405.1 Fraxinus platypoda
TTTGGCATAGAAAGTGATCGAATTGGAGAATGATTTCTGAATCAAAGTTGTAGCCAGATGAGTTAGCTTTCCAACGCATTTTGAATCGCCTCAATCGGAGATCAGAATACAAAGTTATAATAAAAACACTGAAAAAAGGTGCAGCTACCTGTTTAAAATAAGAAATTCTGTTACATAGTCCATTATATTGAGATATATTTTTTGCATAGAAAGTGATCGAATTTGAGAATGATGTCTGAATTAAAGTTGTAGCCAGATGAGTTAGCTTTCCAACGCATTTTGAATCGCCTCAATCGGACATCAAATACAAAGTTATGATAAAAATACTGAAGGAAGGTGCAGCTATCTGTTTAAAACAAGAAATTTCGTTACATAGTCCGTTAAAACAACAAATTCCGTTAGCTTTTCTGTTAAAAACAAGAAATTCCGTTACATAGACACTTTTAATATATAAAAGATAGTACTACTCATATGTATAAACATTATGAATAAAAATAATCTAAATGTGCTATTCATGCATTAATATTTATTCATATCTTAGCATCCGTTTGACACACGTTCTTTTAAAATACATTCTTTCAAAATTCATTTTCAACAACACATTTTTCAATAAAATAATATTTTTCATCACATCAAAATTTTTCTTATTTTTTAACCACATATTTCTCATCACATCACTGTTTAAGATTCATTATTTCCTCAATAATAGTCATCAAACACATCCTTAAATTATTTATACACACTTAAGAGTAGCTTTTTACTATAAATAAACAACTTTTTATGAAAAAAGAAGGGAAGGATCGGAGCCATTTGTGCTTCGTAATGGGGCACAACAAATTAGGTCGTCCTCTTGGGGTTCACATTATACCAAATGATTACCCCTTCAGATTCAAATCCCTGCAACAAATTTCTTTCTCCATTGATAAAGCAAAGCGAAACGCCATCATTGTTCGGTGTGGAGGCATACGTGGAATTCCAGTAGCTTCCGTTTATAAATATATTGAATTTAGGGATTAATTTAAGGTTAAGTGGGGAAGGACTGAAGGAGGAGAAAAGGCAAATTTGCAACAGCTGGATCTGTAAGCAATCCTAATACCAACACGTACCCATGTCTACACTTTCTCTCTCTACTCTATCTCCAGTTCTACTTCCTGCGGTTATTTGCTCGTCTTTTTCGTCTTCTCTGCAAATTCAACCCAGAAAAATCGCTACAAGAATTCAAGCTTCTGCTTTGTGTTCCACTGCTTTGGCTACGGGTTCGAATCCTAACGTTGTTGTCACCAGAGAACGTGGCAAAAACGGCAAGCTTATTGATTCTCTGGTACATTTTTATTTTTTTGTGAGTATACATACTGAACGCGTTCTTTTTGGTTTTGAAAGTTTCAATTTTTATTGAGAGTTATAAGCTCATGTGGCAAGTAATGCCTGGTTTTGGTGTGGGAAAGTATTTTTTCCCCTCGTGTTATTGATGGGAATCTTGTGGTAATGCCTTGAGTATGAGTTTTTGTCAGTAGTTTATTTATGTATAATGGAAACTCGGCATTACGTGTTTGATCAAATGTTGAAATGAATGTAGCCTTTCCGTCTAGTAAAAGAAAAGAAAGTAGAAAAGCGAGTTGTTGGAAAGCTAGAGTGAAGACTGATGAGCGATGATAAACATGGAAATTATTTATGATATAGGAATTAAATATAGTAATTAATGTAAATTTATACACTTTGTTTAGATGAGTGTGTATCATAGTATGGTACATATCCATTTAGATATAAGAGGAAATTTTCTGGAAAGAAACCAAGAAGTGAGAGTGAAAATTGCCATTCTGATTTAAAAGTAGAAAATTTCCAGTTCTTACAATTAAGTCTTGTTTGTCACTGCGACTGCAGATGTATTTCAGAGGGCAGTAAATGCAATAAATTGATTTGTGGAGTCTACTTATGAGTTTGTGTGTGTATAGACGACACGGAAGAAGGAAAACAAAGAGAGGAAGAAGATAAGAACATGAAAATGAGTGTTTATATTTGTTCTCATCATAAATGCGGATCAGGTTTTCTATATTTTCACTCATATCATGGCAGCATTAACTCGATGCCTTCCTTCCAAATATCTTTCCTCAGCTTTCTCATAACTGTATCCGTACTCCATGTAGTGCTAAATTTTTTCATTTCAAAAATGAATTGCTTTTTGGAAAACATTATTTGGATGGTTAGAAGAATGAAATGAATAACCCTTCTATAGATTGCAAGCGTGCTCAGTTACAGCCAGGATTGGCTGGTTCAAGACAATGAAATAAATTTCTAAACGTTGGAGCCTCATTTAGACCCCCCCTTTTTTTTTTCTTTTTTTAAAATTCTTAGATCATCTCCCTTTTGATAAAATTGCTTGCCTCTAACCCATCCTAGATGCTAGAGTAGCAGGAGTTTCATTAACGAGGATGGACCTGCTTGTATCCTTAACTATTATGATCACATGCTAGTCATTTGTGAGTGTGTCAAAGTTCCCAAGAATCAGACTGGAAGTAAACTGAAGATGGCATTATTTAGAACAAAAATCACTGGTGCAGAATAAGAAATGATAAATTGGGCAATGGTTTATAAGTCCGTATGTGAGCGTAATATGTCACTACCACAGATATCAATTACGGTAAATAGAAGAGCACCTGAAAATAGTGAAGCTGGTAGCCTAATCAAGCAGGTCATGCATTCAGGTAGAAGTGAAATGATGGTTTCCCCACAGGCATTCGGGTTAGAATAAGTGCTGGGTGTTTGTAAATTGTTCTATGATGGTCATCCATTGGTTAAAGCTTCAGAAATGGTGCCAGCAGCATGTTTGTTCTAACATCTACTCTGAGACATGAAGTAGAGTAGAAATAGCCTATAAATAACATATATCTGTTAGTTCATTTGCTTTGCTTCTGGACAACCGTACGAGGCCTGAGGCTTACAATGCTTTCAAAGTGGATTTTGAGGATACTATCTGTGCATTGGAAGTTATAGATTGGTTTTTGATAGTCATTGGGCTGTCTGTTGCACCAAGAATAATGTTAGCAAGAGGATAGGATACATTGTATATGAAGTGATTGGCCAGGGGCTTATAAGTGGAGTTGTGCTTGTTATGCATAGTATTTGATTTTGTTTCTACAGAAAGATCCGAATAAATGGTGAAGCTGGCCGGATTTTTGTCATGGTCCCCAGGGAATGCAAGACAATCATTAAAGGTGTATGAGTTTAACACATCGTGACTCATCAAACTTTTAACCTGCAATCTTAAAGGAAATTGATTTGAAAAGTAATTTGCCCATTTTTTTTTAACATGCGTGTTCGATATCTTACAGTGATTTGAGCAACAAAGATCATGTCTTGGGCTTTAGTAGTGGCTCCACATGTCTTCTTTTTATTATTATTATTATGATTCATGATCTATTCACATGGTTAATCCTATGATGATACTACTTTACTCTCTAGAGGCTAATACAGATGACAACTGATACTGACAAGCTACTTCTTGGTGTGTATTACCTCCCCATGATTGCCTAATATTGTTGCATTGTTAAACATAACCTTATGTGACAACTTAGTCTTCTTTAATACAGGCAAAACATGGAATTGACTGTCTTGAGCTTCCTCTCATTCAGCACAAGCAGTTGCCTGATTATGATAGACTGACTTCTGTATTGAGTGGTAAGTTTCTGATGGCTTAGCTTGATGGTTATAATAGATTGTTTCAGATTATCTTGATGCTATTGTTCACATTCTGTTCATTTCAGAGACAACTGGTTTTTTTATTTTGAAGGTTTTTATTTGATCTTTTGCCTCATTCTGTTCGTCTGTGATCCCTATTGTGTTTTGAACCATTTTATTATCTCACATCTTTAAAGGTGGGCGTAATATGCCAATGTTGATGTTGCCAAACTTGATTCCTCATTGACCTTAAATAGTCAATATCTTGGACCCATGTCAGAGTTGAGAAGAGAGAACAAACTCCTTTTTTGGGCTGTGAGGCACAAGGGTACGGAGGTTATCCAATCACAGGGTCGAAAGTTCACATGGATTAAATTTCTTTATGCAAATATTAGCGGAGGGGGTGGGGGCAGTGGGCCCCACTGTTTTTTGCTTAAAATCATGATTTTGGAAAACTGTTTGCTTTGTTTGACAAAAATTTCTGTAGTTAATTTCTACCACCACTTAACTTAGTTCCTGGCTCTGCTACTTCAAAAGTCAAAAACTCTCTCTACCCCCATCCACACACACTTGTTTTGTGATAGTTACTTCCATTTAAATTCAAATAGCGGACACACATTATTATTTTTTCTTGCTTACTGTTTATCTATTGCTGCAGACACTGCATTTGACTGGATTGTCGTAACTTCACCTGAAGCCGGTCTGGTTTTTCTTGATGCTTGGAAGTAAGCTTTCTCTTGTACTGCATGTTGTAATATTGAATTATTCCTGTACTTCCTGTGGAGATATTCTGTTTGCATATTTTTCGGTTTCAAAATCTTCCATTATGTTTTTGGAAATATGAGAGTGAGAAGTATGACAAACAATTATCCAAAGGCAACTAAGAAAAATAATGCAAATCTAATTAGAGATCAGTCTTGTGAAATGTTGTTGTGATACTAAATATAAACTTTAGTTCCGAAGAACAAATTTTATAATTTTTATTTCTCATCAATTATTTTGACATATCACTGGCTAGTTTCACCTATCCACTTATGTTAACTTTTGATCCATAGAGCTGCTGGATCTCCGAAAGTTAAGGTTGGAGTGGTGGGAGCTGGTACAGCAAGTGTATTTACGGAAGTTTTGCGGTCCTCAAAGCAATATCTCGATGTTTCCTTTGCACCATCTAAAGGTTCATATGCTAGTTTTAATATTATTTTAGCCCTATAAAACACTATTAAAGGTCTGAACTTTGTACATGTCCATATGCATTCATCGTGTCTCTGTGCATTTTCATATTATCACAACATTTTTGTGTACCTCAGTTGCGCCTCAAAGGCCACACAATTGACAGCTGGAATAAAAATAACTTCATTTTAACTTTCAGCAACTGGTAAGGTTCTTGCTTCAGAGCTTCCAAAGCAAGAGAATAGAAGGTGCACTGTCTTATATCCTGCTTCATCAAAAGCTAGTGGTGAGATTGGTATGTGCTACTATATGCCTGGTTTTTAACATTTTTTTTTTACCTCTTCCCCCCTAATGCATTTGAGCACAATATCTCTCGACGTGAAGGAAGTTCCCTTTAGGCCAGGACTGTCATGACAAAAAATAAACAAATCAAATGTCAAACTTAGAAGTTGTGTCATCCTGAGGATAATCCTGAGAACAATATCTAGCTTATATTGATATTTTATAATCTGATGTTGACCTGCTTGAAAAGATTATGTGGTTGGTCGAGACATACTGGGAAAAAATCCATATTAGATTCTTACATGGAGCATAATCTGATGACTCAGTTCTAGAGGCAGCAGTGATTAAGAAAAAGAAGTCAAAGATTATGGCAATATATCAATTCATGAAAGTGGGTTTAGTAAATTGGGACATCTCCAAAAAACATGGGTGAAATGTTCCATGGAGAGAGCACCAACAGTGTATCATGATGAGGATACTCAGAGTGGGATGGTGAATAAGTGAAATATTCCATGCAAATATAGTCTCTGACATTTGCATGAACTCATAAACGGTCATAATCAAATGTTGTTGCTGTTTCTGCGTTTCCACTCCACATTTTCATGAAAAGATGATTAATAGAATTTTTTTATTTCTTCTTATTTTTCCTTATTTATATACTGCTTTTAGCTGTGAAGATGTATAAAATCATAATTATGTTCTAAAATTGTAATCTTCCACTATCCTCTAATTCATTTATTATGTTTCAATTATGAGTAATGAAAATTTATTATTCACCGTAATGATCAACCAACTTGTGCAATTTAGTTATATTGCCCATTTTAACGAAATATCGATCTATCAAATATAGAAAATATTGTAGTTCTGAAATTTATAGTATTTTTTTATATGTAGATATATAGTTGTATAGCATTTCAGAATTTACATTTTGCTAGATTAAATTTTTAATAACAGAATAGCACGAAAATATTGGGATGAAGGGGGTAATAATTTATCTTAGGATGCTAAAGCCAGATGAATTAGACAATGATAAGCAGGAGACCCCGTTGGATATTTAGATGAAGAAACATGTAGGTTGTGCTTTGCATTACTGTTTCCTCTCGTGCTAACTGGTCTATTCATGTATATCACTAGGTTTCGCGCATCTAATGAATTCTTTTGTTGCATCCTACAAGTCCGAACTTGTAATATTTTTTGCAATTATTGTGTCAGAAAAATGAAATGTGAACTGATTTTCACTTGGTATTTGAACTTGTCTGCTTCAGAGGAAGGCCTTGCTAAGCGTGGATTCGAGGTTACTAGGCTTAATACGTACACAACGGTATTATACTTCTGTCATTTTTGTCAATGTTTTATTGTCTCATCATACCTGTATCTTTAAATATCACTCTGCCTGCATATATGCAACAACACGAAAATTTAACAATAGAAGTACAGGAATCAATTGTAAGAGTTTAGATGTCACTAATTAATGATCAACAACAAATGCTTAGCTTGGTACTATTTTTTGTGGAGGATTACACACACGTTTGAATATTTTGTTATAGACCTTATTATAGTTAAGTTCTTGAAAGTACAAACTGCAGAGTTTTACGCCCTTGTTTCCCACAACTGTAATGTTCTTTCCACCTCTTTCATAAGATCCTGACACAGCATTAGCTTTATCCTTACAAGATTTTATATCTGTTTATTTATATTATTGACCTAATTTGGTGGCCTCTGATCACATCAATTTCCTGTAGACACCTGTCGGTCATGTGGACCAAAGGGTTCTTGAACGGGCACTTTCTGCTCCTGTTGTTGCTGTAGCATCACCTTCTGCAATTCGGTATACTTTCTGTTGTAGTTTCACGTTATTTTTGTTGAATATTAGTTTAAACATTTGATCCTGGCCCAGTGAAGACGAATACAAATTTTCTGAGTTGAATTCGAACCTTGAAGATGAACTGACTGACTTGGATTTCTTAAAAGGTTTCTTATTATTCAATTTTTTATATTTTTTTATTTTGGATGCACTGTATACCAAAACTCAAATAGGTATTTGCATTCACATATTAAATGCATTGGATCTAGAGTGCTCTTACTACTCCTAAATTAGGAAGTTCATGGTTGTTTGCAACATAACTAATTAGAAAATGTGAAATATGTGTACTCCCAACCTTTTTTTTCTCTTTTGAGCAGTGTTGCGACTGTTTTTGTGAGCCCACGACTCCTTCCAGCAATATTTACTGTCTTTTCTTGCTAATTCACTTACAGGATCTTGTGCGTAACAGTGGGTGTGTTTATTACGGTTTACAACTTTGGGACTTTACCTTGCCTTGTCCTTTTTATTCCTTATCATTTACCAGTTGCTTGCATATCTTCCTTTACAGTGCTTGGGTAAGTCTTATCCCAAAATCACTAAAGTGGAGCAATTCTGTTGCATGTATTGGTGAGACAACTGCCTCAGCAGCTAAAAATCTGGGCTTGCGGAATGTGTATTTCCCAACAAATCCTGGCCTCGAAGGGTAATCGACTCTCCTGGAAACTTTTGGGAAATTGTACATATCCTTGAAATTGTTTCTGATGCAATTGTTTATATCTCTGTGCTATAGGAGTGGTTATGGCACCAGCTGTTATTCGTTTTCTCTTTAGTTTCTGAGATGTGTTTGACATAGTCAGAGTTCACTATTGATTTTATTTAAATGCATATGCATCAGTATATAAATGTGAATGCTAATGGCATGGAAAATTGGATTCCACAACACTACAGTATGAAAGCAGAAAAAGTAGTTAAAATGTTAACAATTGTTATCCAGTTATGTCCAGCAGTGCATACCAATCACGTTCTACATTTCTTTGGGTTTGTCCTTTTTCTGCAGGTGGGTTGATAGCATTTTAGAAGCCTTGCAAGTTCATGGGCTAGTCCAGAAGGTCTAGGGTTGGTAAGCTGATGCCTTTCTAATTTCGCCTGGTAATTTCTAAACACTAGTCATTGTAAATTGTTTTCTACTGAATAAGGAAACCTACCATTGAAGACTAAATTTAAATATATAAATGTCTTTCTTCTCACACCTTAAGCTTTTAGATGTGGTGGTTCAACGGAATATCAAATCATGCACAAATATAAATTTGAAATCTCCATGTCATGCATTTGTGAAAATTGTACGTGTGTTAGACCTTAGATAAAAAATAAATCCGGCCAGCATGCAAGGAGACGTATAGACTAAATACGAATAAATGAATGCATCTCCTCCCTTTAATGGGTTAATGCCTTAAGCTTAATAGACAAGGTGGTTCAACAAATACCTTTCCTTTCTCTATTTGTTATTTCAGGCACTAGTATGCTGAATAGGAGCTTAATTTTCAGGTTAGATGGGCGCAGAGTTACAAGCATTCATTTCCCTATATAAATAAACATCTAGAAACTCGAGTTAAAGATGGTAGAAACAGCAGAAAGAAAGATCTCCTTGCTGTTTGCCATTACAGAATAAGCATGTGTATATCTGGCAAAGTTTTAGAGGTAAGTGGTTACTTTAGCAATGACGCTTTTAGGAAGACGTATTGCAGAAATGTAAATGCGTATTTCTTGCTGTAGGATGTAAATATCATTTTTATGTTGGACTCTTGTTAAATGCAATATATTCGACCTATTATTCTTTGCTTCAGAGCATAATGAAGTTACTCGGTTAACTTTTCTTTTTATTCAAAATTCATATCTCAGTCATCAAATAGTTGGGCAAGTAGTCAATGGTATTGATTTGCGGCTGTCACTTGCCTTACGAAGCACGTAGTCATTACTCGTTGCTTTGGGAGAACTACCTTAACTGAGAATTAAAACTGTTACACTCTGGATATATTTATCTTTTAAAATTTTTTACCTTCAACAATGTCTCTCCTACTTTGAAATCTATTATTCTGTTTACCTATTGTGATTGTTAACTAGATATGCTTTCAAATGAATGATTTTATGAAATGCCGTCACTATTACTCCACTATTTAAGTAAAGTGATGTGCAGTAGAAAAGTAGAAACGCTCATGCTTTTAGTTTGTATAATAAATTCCTCAATTCCATCTCTAAATTCTTTTTGAAAATCTTCTCCCTAGACAAGGGCTTTATTTGTTGGGGCACAGTTGTTCCAAAACCTTGATATAATTTGTAGTCGAGAAATTTCTATTGGTCTGAGTGTTGTTTGAGAGTGAGTATGAGACTAGGCCCTTGTTTGATTCCCACGTTTTTCCAAAATACATTCTCTTCTTTTCAATGACACATTTTTCAATAAAATAATATTATACGCAAACTTAATTTTTTTTCTTATTTTTCAACCACATTATCAATCAACCTTCTATTTTAAAATGCATTTTACACAAAAAAATAAAATAAAATGAGGCTCAAACAGACTTTAAGCTATCTTATTACAAATAAAGTGAGCGTTTCTCGAAATAAAAAAAATTCAATGTTTGGACACCAAGAATATAGCTAGCATTGAAATAATAAATCAGTAATGAACGGGAGATTTGAAACGGTATGTATATTGTCCTTGACAATGTGATTTGACATCTCTAGTATGTGGAAGAAATCTGTGCACTGATGTGATGGATGTATTCAAAATCAAGTGTAGATCTTTTCACATTAAAGAGTGTAAAAGTTAATGTAAAGGAGAATGTAAGTGTAGCATGGTTAGTCAAATTAAGCTCCCATTTGGCCCTCATTATTTGATGGTATAATTTTTGGAATAGTATTTTTTTAGAAAGTGTGGTTGAAAATGAAGGATTTTTTTTATTTATTTATGTGTAATATTATTTTATTGGAGAATGTATGATTAAAAAGAAGATTGAGAAAAATGTATTATAAATTAATGGGGGCCAAACGGGGGCTAAGATTGCAGAACAGAAATTTAATCTAAGCTTGGATAAGAAGGCTTTTGCCATCCCAACTCACTCTCAATATAGACCAAGTTGGCCCATCCACGTGGGATCAAGGGATTGAGTAATGTTATTTAACATCACTGATGATAATAAATGTCATTAAATGAAATATAAAATTAAATGAATCACATAATTCTGTCTTTAATTCAACTTATCATATAAGGACATATAAATTGGTGTTATAGTACCACATATGTTAGATAGCATTATTCAAAAGAATTGGATTGAGTTGTCATAATGGATGATGATGAACTTGTTACATATGTCATATATTTTATTTGAAAGAAACAATTAAATTGGGATAGTTGATTGAGTGGTAAAATGTGTGAAAATTTTGTATTGTCGAGCAAGGTCAAAAATACGATAAGTAGATAAATAATTTTAGGAGTGTGGAAGGACAAATTTTGACCACAACACTATGAGTTAGTTGCTCAAGGATATGGTCATAACTATTGACTATGTAAAGTCAATTGAGACCCAGTGACCAAAGGCTGCATTAGAGTTAGTTCAAAACATCGAGAGGAATGTGGTTAAAATTTATTAAAAATTGGATTACCTATAACTGAAATCCAGTTTTACAACTGGAGATCCCATAGACAAAGTTCAATGGGACTCCCAATTGTATGAGTTTGGGATTAGCTAAGGTTCTTAGTACTTTTTTTTATTCAATGAGGGCATTTAGATACCATGCACTCTTAATAGAAGCATATTTGAGTGTGTAAGTAGGGCCACTTCATGTGAGAATTTAGATTAATTCTCTAGATCACTCAAAGAAGCTGGGAAGTCCATACCAGAATGAAAACAATAGTTAGAACTCAATAATGGTCTTAGAAGTGTTCTATTGTCTCAATTTACAATCATAATTGTAGTGTTCAAGACAACTCACTATAGAGTTGGCATACTTGATAACAAAGTTAAGGTTCGAGTCGAATGACACCTAAACCTATATGAATTCTTCCGTACTTGAGAACATTTAGATTCTACATCTTGAAATCAAGTCAATTTTGGGGCCACTTTATGATATTGAAACCAACTAGCAAAAAGCATTAACATTGCAAAGATCAATGCACTAATTGCGGTACAAGTTGCAATTCACCAGTTATTTCAAATGCTCGCCAAATCTTAAAAAGTCCAGAGGTTATATGTATTCCTCGAAAACTCCCGTCCCATCAAAATCTGCACCGAATCCCTTACAATTAATGGGCGTAAACAAATAGCACACCCTTCACTAGAACGGCCTGGAATATCTATACACGTAATCTATGCAGAGTGTGTGCTCTATTCAGCAATATAAGATGCCCTATGTTGATGACTTCATATTTATCTCACCTTCCTCCGACTTATCACTGATAGTTTATTCGGGATTTCTAACTCAATGATGGTAACTAATATGAGAGTTGTGCTTGTTGCGGGACTTAATCCAACACCTTATGATAAGAGCTGACGATAGCCATGCATTACCTGTGTCTGCGTTCGAAGGCATCCCTCTTTCCAAAAAAATTGTATCATGTCAATCCATAATAAGAGCTGACGATAGCCATGCATCGCTTGTGTGGGCTTCCATCAATTCCTTTGAGTTTCATTCTTGTGATCTTACTTTCCAGGCGGGATACTACATCTAGGAATACTAGGGTGTTTAATCACATTCGCTCCCCTAGTTTTCATTTCTTAGTTTCAGCGTTGGCCCAACACTATGCTCTTCTTATTGTTGTTCTTTTCGATTTCTACGGATTTAACTTCTCTATAGGAAATTCTCCCTTCCCTTACGCTACTCCAGGTTGGTAGTATTCACCGCAAATCTCATTCCGTCTTACTCACACTTCGAGAACACATATCTTCTCTTGTCGCCCGCTATGCTCACTAGACTAATCACTAAATCCATGTCTAACTGGTAAATCTCTACAAATACTAAGTTTACGGGATAATCCTCTATCACCATATCATTTCTCCCAATTTAAGTGGATAATGGGTCTCCACCTAATAGAAGTGATAGAAATGCCTCCCCCACACTCCATCTGATTAGGGTTGTCAAAGATAAAAGATTTCAACATTTAATCACATCTCCACTCGTGATCCAAAAGTCACACTCCACATGCCCGGTACATACCACCAATGTACCCCTAGGCATCTATACTTTACATCATTAATAGACACATATCACACATATTGCTAATTCATCCTAACCCACTATGCATGCAAACAATTACACCAAGTAATCGGATAGCTCTCATATTCATGCAAATATACATATCAAACACATTGAAATGCAACATATAATTATGAAACGAAATTAAACAATCACACACATGCAGAAAAGATTACACACAGATGTACATGTAATAACTAGGTTTACTTTCAATAAACCTCACTAGGGTCATCACTCGACCCTATAGCTACATGGGTTAATACCCTAAATGGTCA
>CAIGRT010212631.1:0-13885 GCA_903798405.1 Fraxinus platypoda
TCCGCCCCTGAGCAGAAAGCTGAGAAGGTGTGAGGCGGGGGCGAAACGTGGACGCTGAAAGACGGAAATAAAATTCTCAGGGTTTTTGGGTCCAAAACGGCGTAGTTTGTAGTCTCTTGACTTCTTTGTTATAAATTGGCTTATTATTACTGTTATAAAATGTGCACATTTGCGAGGGGCATTTTCGAGACGTCCTGTAAACAGGGTACGCATTTAATAATGTTGTCAATCCATTTTGTTGACTATATAAATATGCTTAAACGTTAAAATGTGTACGCATACGTGCTAAAAATTATGTCCAAATTAACGAGCAAAATCCAACTCATTTTTATAACTTCAAAAAATAACTTGAACCCAACAAAAATAAAATCCAACTCATTTTTCAAAGATTTGGTTAGTATAGAAGATGAAGGTAAGTCAACCTGGTGGAGGGAGGCAGTGTAGGAGAGGAAAGGCCTATGGCGACGTCGATGAGAAATGAAGTGGTGGTGTAGAGGCGGTGGTGGTGGGGGAGTGGAGGAGGAAGAATGTGTAAGAAATAAAGGAAAGGGGTTGCGACGACGGTGACGAGGCATTGGTGTTAGGAGCTTATTGAAAATCTCGATTTTTCAACAGTGGGTACTTTTAGGGTCTATGCTCCAAGATTGAATCTCAGTCATGAGGGTGGTTTCTTCCTCTTTCAATATGTTTATATGGAGTTTTGGGGGTGATATTTGTTGGTGGTTTGCAAATGGTGGTAGTGGTGAGGACCGTGAGGTCGGTTGAAGCTGATTGTGGGGTGGGGTGGGGTGGGGTATTTGTAACCAATTATTTGAGCCATTGCGACTCATAAAATAATTAATTTGTAACCAATAAATTGTGGGTGTTCTAAAAAATGTGAGAGTACAACTAAATTTATAATCGTGATTCACGATTTATTTATTTGTGATCCAACAATAACAAGTGATAATTTGTGACTGTGAAATAAGTTGTTTTTTATAAAATTTGTGATTTGTGATCGAGAAATAAAGCTTGACCTATAAATTTGATAATTTGTGACTTATAAATTTTGTGAATTGTGATTGAGAAATAATGCACGATCCATCAATATAGTAATATGAGACTTATAAAATTTGTTATTTGTGATTGGTAAATAATTTGTGACCTATAAAATTTGTAATTTGTGACTGTAATATTATACGATTATGGCTATTACGTAACTGTGACTAGTTGTATGATATTGTGATCATAACATATTTAATTATCTATTTAATTTATAAAATATATTTAATTAACTACCTAAAGAAAATCTCAAGTTTCTCGTAAATGTATATTTAAACTTACGCAATTATGTATTCTTCCCTTATCTCAAATAATACAGATCTATGAAATATGTACAACAATTTGTAGGGTTCTGACATTTTGAAAAATCAAAATAAATTTTTCGTAAAGTTGCAAACTATCTGTGCTGAGCTCGAGTCTCATTCTTCTTTGGCCTTTCTTTAGTTTTAATGCCAAGATCTTTATCGAGTTGCAGAAACTTGAAAATGTATTTTTCATTTTTTAAGTCGGTATTCGTGTCTAATCTAATTGTAGAAATTAATACCAAGTAATTTAGTATTTATGATTTTGCAATATATTTTTGTTGAAAATTTGAAAAATATGTATAAAGTTCAAGTAATTGTAGTATTTATTATTATGCAATATTTTTTTTTAAAAAAATTGAAGTATATTTATAAAATTCAAAGAATGCGTTATTTTATTTATTTATTAGTTTAGAAAATTTAAAATAATATTAAAAATTAAAAAAATGTACAATTATTCATATACTTCGCACAAGCACGCATATGCTTGTAATACTTGATGTTTGATCGAACGTGCTGTCACGTATTACGTATTTTAGAACCTTGCTTATTAATATACCGTCGACCTTTTTAAGCATGAGACATCCAATTTTTCACTTAATTGCAAATCAAGCCATTCGGTCCATTTTTCCACTAAATCCACCTAAAATGGGGAATTTATCATTTTCTTTGAAAAGGAATTCCAATCTTTTTGAAAAATACAAATAGATCAACTTTAATTTCCTAGTCGTAAATACCAAATATTACTTTTAAAAAGGCATTAAAAGAAAAAAAAAAAAAAATATATATATATATAGCATGTGTTTGGTGAGGATTAATGTTTGGTGATGATTAAAATTAGATTTTAGTAAATTTTAATAAAAATTGGTGAAATATATGGTTGAAAATTTTTGAATCCCATGAAATATGTGATTAAAATTAATTGTTGATTTTGACTAATATCTGGCGAATAAGAAGATTAAATAGAAGACAACTACAAATTCAAGCAAAGGTGAAACCTTAACCTAAGTTGCTGTATTTTTCTCCGTTATCTCCCTTTCTATTTCTTACACCTTATAAATATACACATATATACTAGTGTTTAAGGTCATACTTCCATGCTTTAGTAGAATCACAAGTTTTGGTTTTAGAATAATGTTATTTGTACATAATAGACTTACACAATAATTTATACACAAATTATGTCCGTTTGACACCCATTTTGTTTGAAAATAATTTTTGGAATAGTGATTGATGGAAGACTATGTGGTTAAAAAGTAAGGAGAATTTTTGAGTTTATGTGTAATATTATTTTATTAATATAATGTGTGGTTGAAATGAAGAAAGAGAAATAGAATGAGAAAAAAATGAGTGTCAAACAGGGGCTATGTGTCAAAAAGAGAATTGGGGAAGTTTTTCTTATTTAGTTGAAGAAATTCTGATCCAATCATATCTCACCACAACATTTATATGTGAGTTATTATATAAACCATTATGTACATATAGCACAAACGTTCGTTTTATTATCATTTCTTCAAGTTTATGTTGCAAACATCTCAGCCGGGGTGGTGTTGTTTCTTAATTTTACAGTTCAGTGTTTTAAACTTGAGACATACTATTTCAGAACGTATACTAACAAAAATGGATGATTTTGGATTATATATCTCTTGGATGCCCATAAAAATTTGGAAAATTTTGAAATTTAATGTTGGATTCATCGAGGCAATTTGAATTTTCGGTGCCCTTTAAGGCTGGATATCTTAATTCTGCATAATTGATTTCATCACTTAACAAATATTTCAAGTAGTGTGAATTCGGTTTTCTTTTCCCCAAATATGTTCTGTTCTGGACTTAAAAGCCAGGAAATACACATGCACATTTCTGTCTTATTTCCAAGAAGGGTATCGAGACAGATATTTGAATTAGGAGGTTAGATTTTGTATATTGTTATTTTCTTGTAGAGAACTGTCAATTAGCAAAAAGAGAAAAAAATGTTCTGTGTGACCACCTTGACTTTGCTGTCTTGCAATATGCATTTCGTCGGGTAGCAAGATGAGATTCCTTTGTTCTGTCTCGTGAGGTTGCTGACTTCATAGTAGTTTCCTGCAGTGATAATCTTCCAGCTCGTGTCTGAACAATATTTTTTTCTCAAGTTTGTTTTTGTCTTCTGCAATGGGGAATGTGGAAAACAAGTCTCAACCTTCAAAAAAGAGGACTGCTGGTGTACAATTATCTCGAGATAACCTTGGTCTTAACGATGACGAAGAGATATCTGAACAAGAGACATGAACCTTCAGAAAAGAAAGTGACGAGATTCTTAGAGGTAGAAGAATAGTGAAAGCTCGTCAGCACCAACTCCTGTTCTTGCTGCTAACCATGGTTCCTCCTCCTGGTACTTCAACTTCAGACAAGGTAGAAGGGAATAGTGTTCTGAGTGTTGGAATCTACAATCCCACATTGAAGCTTTGGAATTGAAGGCTCAAGAAGCAAAGGAAAGAAACCGTGTGAAAGCTGTGAAAGATGGAGCTGAGCTGGGGAATATAAAAGTATTACTGGTTTCGCAATTTTTCTTGGGGACTCTTTTATATCCTGGAAATCAAAGAAGCAATCAACTGTCAGTCGTTCTTCAGCTGAATCCGAATATAGAGCTCTGGCTTCAACCACTTGTGAGCTTCAATGGCTGTTCTACCTCTTGTCTGACTTACGTATTTCTCACCCTCAAGCAGCTCTCCTCTACACAGACAGTAAACCTGCCTCTGATATTGCATCCAATCCTGTCCATCATGAAAGAACAAAACACATTCAACTAGATTGTCATCTAGGTAGGGAAAAATTACAACAGAGTCTCATCAAAATCATATACATTCCTTCCAAGCATCAGTTGGCCGATATACTCACTAAACCGCTTGGTTCTCTCCCGTTTCATCATCTCATTCACAAGATGGGATTGATAAACATCCATTCCCATCTTGAGGGGGGATGTTGGAATCTACAATCCCACATTGAAGCTTTGGAATTGAAGGCTCAAGAAGCAAAAGAAAGAAACCGTGTGAAAGCTGTGAAAGATGGAGCTGAGCTGGAAGAATTGAAGCTGCATTAGTTTAGTTAGTTTTGTTTGTTAACACACGTGTCTTCATTGTATTGGTTGTATAATTTTTAGTTTGTTAGTTTGTTGAAAAGATTCCTTCTTTTGTTTATTTATATCACGGAAGATACATTGTAATTCATACAATTTTGATAATGAATTAAATGAAGAGCTTCCAGTTTTTCCTCTTCTTCTATTTTTCATTTTGCTCTTTGATTTTGGATTGAAGGATTTTTACAAAGGAAACTAATCAAATTGATGATAAGCAATCTGTAAGCAAGTTTGAGCCAAATGCTAAATCAACTTTAGATGAAGAGAAAACTGATGACAGTACAAGTACCTGCTAAGCGATTTGAAACCAAGGTTGATGAGTTAAAATCTGAATCAAATGCTGAGAAGGATGAAACAGATGATGTCAGGAAGAAAAACATAATCAAGACAGTAATTTAGGAGGCAGCAGAAGGCAAGAAATCTGAGGAGGAAAAGAAGAGAGCTACAGAAGCCGGTGATAGTGAGAGTGAAGCCAGGAAAGATTCTGAAGGCCAGAAAAGCGAGGAAAAAGATGATGGTGAAGCAAATATTGAAAAGAACGCAGAAACTGCATCTTTTGGTTCGTTTCAACGACATTTTAACTGTCTTTAGGACATTTGAAACGATGGATTAGATAAGATTAAAGAAGAGACACGTGTAATAAAATGTGTCAATTGTCATGCATTGAATACATAGTACCTACACAAAGATTCAAGTGCATTAATCTTCTAATCTTTAGATGCTGACAATGTTGAAAGTTGTGTTCATGATTGTAAGATTGATAAATGTAAGTTCTTGAGCCAAGTTGTCGCCTCACCAATTTCAACTACTTGGACAAAACCATCATCAATTGGAGATGGATTGCCAAAATACTAGATCAATCACATATCTTGTCAAGTATTTGGTAAATAAAAATGACAAAAAATAAAACCTATAAAACGTAAACATTTATAGACTGTACAATAATTTTTGAGGTGTCATCTCTAAAATTTTTATACCTTAAAATTAGATCGATATGTCTGGATTTATTGAAAGAGCTAAAGAGACGAAAATGAGATATGAAGTTTGTTGAAGTGTTATAATTAAGAGAAAAAGTATAAGGGTTTTACTACTTGAACATTAAAATTGTACACAAGGATTATATAATATGATGTGGTGAAAAAACATTGGATAGAAAAATTGACTTTGTTTTAAACTGACAAATAATAGAGTGACATCCCTTTATGTACATGTAGCAAGATCCTCTAAATAAAGAAGTTGACTTGTATATTAGCCTGTGTCTGGCTCATGATTATAGATGCTCAACTCACTTCTTATTATGCATTTTGAGGTATCTACAAGTATTATCAATTCATTCATTTCTTATTTCTATCCATTTATACTTTAAATCATTTATACACTTTCAAGATACACAAGTACCATCAATTAAATGTAAATTGCGAAATTAATTAGATAGAATGGGTTGAGTAATATCTTATATTTACCTCACCCAACCATCCTTTAGTAAATAAATAAATAAAATTACCCTCCTCTTTTAGTATTTTTATTTTTCAAAATTTTACAACAATAAAATATTTCATAACTTTATAAGTATACTATTATCATAAATATTGACATTGAATTAACCAATAAATTAATATTATTGCACAATAGAAAGGCCATCAGTTTTCCAACAATATTGGCGAGGGTCTAATTTATTTATTTCAATTTAATCAGTCAATAATTACACCTTCTTTTTTTTTTATATATATATATTGACAGATAATACTTATTATTAAATAGGTTTTTTTTTTATAAATAATTAATACAGTATTATAGAGTGCAGTTATTGTTCAGTAATTTTTTCTTTATTTAAAACAAAATTCACAGTATAATTTTATTTTTTAAATAAAATTACTTTATGAAAATTAAAATAAAAAGCCGAATGCAAGTGTGGATATGGTGCCGTTTTCCCAAAATTCAAACGTATAAAAACCTTTGAAGGATGAGACTGAAACTCGGATAAAAAGTAAAAATAAAGAGTTTTATTCAGTGTACATCGAGTCAAGTTTGACGTCATGGAAGATATCGCGTGAATTGACAATTTTTTGTATATTAATTTTAGAGAACTGTTACATATACATCGTGCTAGCATGGTGACAACCGTGGTTTCCCTTAATTTTACTGCGCACAGGGGATATGAGATCTACATTTTAATAATATTCTTTTCGTGGTACGCATGTACAAGTAGCGTAATTGAAAAATAAAATAAAAAATAAAAAAAATCCCCCCATTGAAATCTATACAAGAAATAAAAGATAATAATATAGGGATTTCCGCTCCTAGACCTTAATCCTGTTAAAATCTCAGATCAATGCCCGAAATCTGGTATCGTACCGATTTCGAAACGGATTGTAAAGTCAGGGTTTTGAAGATTGGATTTTTGTTGGTGTTTGAGTGAGTGGTGCTAAAGATTTTTGTTTTTGTTTGTTTTGTTTTATTTATGAGTGGAAAGGAGATGGCGGAGGAGGTGGAGGTTGAGTATGAGAGTGATCCGGAGGAGGCGAAGCTTTCATTGAAGATGCGGAGGAGAGAGGCTAGTGATGATGAAGAGGAGGGAGAAGAGGAAGGGGAGCGGAGAGCGAAAGTGGTGCGGCCGATAGAATCCGATGGGGAATCAGAGGGTCAAGGTGCGGCGGCGGAGTATGAGGAAGAGTATGAGGATGAGGAGTATGTAGAAGAGGAAGAAGAAGAGTATGAGGAGAGTGGCAGCGGAGATGTTGAAGTGGTGGCGGTGGAAAAGATAGAAGAAGATAATGGAGGGCTTGAAGGAGAGTTAAAGGAGGATACAAGAGGGGTGAGGAATGATGTGAGTGAGATTAATGATGATAGCCATATTGATGATGGTAACCAGGAGGAGCAGAAGAAGGAGATCGAGCCATATGCAGTGCCCGTGGCGGGCACATTTTACATGCATGATGATAGGTTTCAGGACAATGCCAGTGGACGACACAGGTATTCACATGGGTCAAAGTTATTTAAATTGATGGTATATAAGATAGAGTTTGTTAAATTGATATTATAGGCTCTCATATGTTTAGGAGGAGTTAAGAGTTGTTATTGTTTGTTTGACTCAACTATAAAGAATGCTATGTAGTAAAAGGACATCTTAACCAATCCAACAGACTGAAACTATAGGTATTACATATGCAAAGGGCCTAAGAGGTTAACAGCTAAACAGAAACCTTAAATAAAACAAGTAAAAGGCTTAGATGCCAAGCACAATTAGAATCGGAGAAGATGGGCTTGAAGGCACAAAATCAAAAGGAAAGCCCTTAGTCAAAAGATAAAACAACCAAATTCACATCATTGTATGCTGACACAGATATTCAAGAACAGACAATTTACCTTTGGTTTAATCCATATTCGTCTTGGGTTGTAAAAGCATGGTCTGCACACTCCTATATGCTCTTTTTAATCTCCATTTTGGTGCTTTTAGTAGTATAACAGCCTTCTGGCCATCAAGGAAAGGATGGGATGTGTTTTGAATCATGGGGCAGCCCTGTCGTGTGTACTTGCCCAAAATTTGGTGGTTTCGAGCTTATTTTCTCTAGGGTTCTGATATGCAATGCCATTCTAAGGTATAGTGATTTTATCTGTGGGGAAACATTAAGGCATAAAAGCTAAAATTCAGCTGTCCTTGGTGAATCGGGTGAATTACATGCATATTTCATGTAAGTAGTGAAGGAGGATGTTCTGCTATGATGCAAACCCCCA
Source organism: Fraxinus platypoda (assembly GCA_903798405.1). Taxonomy (NCBI): domain Eukaryota; kingdom Viridiplantae; phylum Streptophyta; class Magnoliopsida; order Lamiales; family Oleaceae; genus Fraxinus; species Fraxinus platypoda. The sequence continues at coordinate 8,194 of CAIGRT010212631.1, forward strand.
TCTTCTAAGTCGATCTTTTAGAATTCTATCCGTGCAGCCTTTTGGGATGCATCTTCTTATCTATCCATGGTAATGCATTCTTATCGCTATTCAAGAAAATAAATATCATATTAATTTTGAAAATTGTTTGTAATTAGGCAAACTCTTGGTGGAAGAAAGTTATGGGAGTCTAAAAACAGGAGTAAATGGGGTCATGATAAGTTTGAAGAGCTGACTACACATGAATGGCATCATGAAGAGGTGAACAAGCCAATCGGTTGCTATGATTTATTACCAGATTTATACTTGTGGATATATTTTGCTGCACACTTTTAGTGATCTTATGGCCTGATAACAATGTGTATAATTTTTCCAGCGTAGGAAGACTTCCAGGGGTCGTTCTCGTGGTCGCGGAAGAAAGAGAGGATCAGATTGTGGATATGCCCGAGAAAATAGGCCCAGAGTTTACAATAATAATAATAATAACAATCAGAATAGTGATAAGAATCAGAACAATGCAGTGAAGGGTGTCCGTGGACGAGGACCTAGAAGGTATCGGCCATCTTTCAAGAACAACAATGAGGCGCTGCTCACACAAAACAAACAGTGAGTAGAATATCTGTTCCTATGCAATTTTTTTGGAACTATGTTCTTCAAATTATTTATCCATGCTATGCATTATTTTAGATCTGTAAAATCAGTTGAAAAGCCTTCACGTGTTAATTCTGGGAGAACAAGTGCGCTCACGCCAAATGTAGAATCTGATGCATTTCCTCCTAGGAAACAAATGTTTGCATCTAATTTGAGCATTGCCTCTCCTCCATTTTACCCCTCTGGTTCTTCCACGAAAGGTACTTCTTTGCCGCTGAAGAGTGATGTACAAGCTGGCACAACTAATCAAAATATTCAGCCATCTATTGCTGATAAGAGGTTTACTTTAGTTCAATCCTCTGCAAGGGTGCACGGAAAGAATGTAGTGGACTCCATTGGCTTGGATACACTTTATATTGATCATTCGATTTCTGCAGTGGCTGAGAAGCCTTTGAACGCTCTGCAAATGCTGCCATCTGGTTCACCATCATTTAATTCTACTAAACTGCAGCAGTCGAGGGGTCAAGGGAGAACAATGACTTCCTTAGCAAAAATGGCCTATAAACCAGTTTCTAATAATCAGGTAAACAGGGTTCCCCTAGCAACTCTGCTACAAACTGCTCAGAAGAATCCTGGTCAAGGTCGAGGTCTATCTTCTGTGCAAGCCTCCGATCAGCAGTCTTTGCAGCGTTCCACCAGTGGATCACGAGCTTCTTCTCCCCCTAAAGCAGCTGTGCCTGCGAATTTGTTTGAAACTGAAGAACTGAAATCTCTCTCAGACTCTAGTAAATCGAAGACTGCTTTGGTTGCTAAAGAGAAAGGACGTGTTAAAGGCAGTGGAAGGGGCTCCTTTCTATATGGGGATGTTCAGGTTATGGGGGCCTCTGGGAATATGGGCAGTGGTCATGGTGATCAAAACTTCCCAGCTTTCTTGCCAGGTACAACTAGTTGTCAAAAATGGACGGGAGAAATTTTTAAGTTAATCTAGAACACAGTACTTAGAATTTATTCTTTCATTCAAATGGCTTTCTTTGGATAAACTTGTGTAAGAATTAGCAATTCAATTTTGGTACTGCATGATGTACTTCTTACAGAAATTGTGAAGTGTATAATACACTGATGTAATTGTAATTTCCCTTAGGTTTGGATTTGTAATATGAATCTAACCTTATTCCACAATCAGATCAAACCCTTTTTTTTTTTTTAATCCAGAAAGATATTCAGAGGGTTTTTGGGAATATTGCTTTGTGTACTTTCCAAGTCATTTCTACAGGGTACTTTGAGAAATATTGTGGAAGTAGTGCTTTATGGTATACTTAATTCTCTGCTATTCCTTCAAATTTAACTTACTGCTTTCTATGGAAATATGAAGTATAAAGACAAAATTCGCCAAAAAAATAATAAAGAGTTTGTTTTTAACATTATGAAATTTGGTTCAAGCTGGGATTTCTCTGGAATATATCCGGATTGGAATTACAATTTAGGTCCATACTATACTTTTGTGTTCCTTTGCTTGATTGCTAGCTTCATGTGACTCCTGTTGTTTGGTGGAATGCAGTCATGCAATTTGGAGGCCAGCATCCTGGTGGTGGTATTGGAGTTCCTGCTGTTGGCATGGTCTTCCCTGGATATGTTGCTCAACCTCATCTAGGTTTAGGAAATTCTGAAATGACTTGGTAACTATTAAATTTCCTACACAGAAGTAGAGAACACCCCCACACCCCTTATCTATCTACTTCTGTCGAGCCTCTCTCTTGCATATTTATTCACTGATTAGGTTGTCTCAACATTCACAAACCATTTTTTTATTATTATGATTTGATTTTTGACTCTCATGAAGCCCCCGTGGCCCAGATTGTGTTGTATATTTTAGCACGCAGACTTATAAATTACATTCTACTATTAACAGGTTTTAAATGATTTTCTTTTTTCTTTTTTGACATTCAGGCTACCAGTTTTTGCTGGTGCTGCGGGCACACTGGGGGCAAAGTATTCCCCATATCTATCTGTAGATGGTTCATATCATACTCGCCCATCTGGACAGACGTCATCTGCAGTGTCCACTTCCAGGTGGATAGGATAGTTCTTGCTTGAATATCCATGGTCTTTTCGTCTCTGCTTGCATTACCTTTCTCTGGGGACTTCAGTCTCAAATTGGATAGTACTTATATTTACTTTTCCTTGTATTAGCTGTTGTGCTGTCTGGCTTTGTTCTCTTTAATGCCTGAAACTTTGCTTTTACCCACAACTGTTTTTGGTGAATGGATTCGACATCAAGTTTTATGGAACAAATAGTTAAAATTTGATTTTGTTTGCAGCAAAGAAACCAGTACTAATAAAGACAGTAATGACTGGAATCCAACACAGAAGCCTGGTAAGATATAATGAATTGTAATTTCTTGCACTTTGTCTCCCATTACGTGGCTGCCTATTTTTTTATCTTTTCTTTTCTGGCAGAGGTTGCAAATGATGACTTTGGGCAGAGGCAAAAGAATCCTCGCAGGCAAGTTGACATTCCCATTCCATGCTGAAAAGTGATATCGGGATGCGGGGTCTCCCATCCCCTAGTACTTCTTTTCCAATGCAATATGAATTGTATTAACTTCAATATATGTACTGATTGTTCTAAATGCTCTGTGCAGATATACGGAGATGAAATTTGACCAGTGAAGCAAGTAGATGGGTGGAACCTCTTACAGTGCACAGATTAAGTCAAAAAGTTTTTGCAATTAAAGTCTCTTCCATCTGTTGGGTGTTGTGGAGTTTCTGAGTTGTTCTTTTGGTGCTGCAAGCCGTCTGGGCCCTTTGTGTTCTCCTGTTCTTAATTTGGAGCACTTTGGGCTGCCGCATATCTGGGATAATTTAGGTAATGGTTCTATCATTTGGCTTGGTTGTGAAGGTTGTGTGGGGTGTTGTATAGTTCCTTTTCATCACATTCCCCTTCAACTCGAGTGATTTCAGATTCTTCATGTCTTCTGTTACTGCATCATAAGGGAAGTTATGAACATCAACTGCAAAGCCTTTGGGGGAAAAGCAATTGATCATGTTTTATTCATGGGATGACAGAAATTTCAATTCTTGTAGTTGTAGCTGCTATGTTTTACAAATAACTAGGCTTTGAATTCCATTTCTAAAAGTTTTTTCTTTTTTCCTTTTTTTTTTAAACATTTGAATGGAAATGAGATGCAACTCTTCTTATCTCATCATCATAATTACTGGAGCAGAAATATCTAAAACAGAACTTATTTTGGCTGAGGGTTGAAGAACAAGGGAAAAAAATTGAAAGTTGAAATGGTCTTCAAATTTACATAATTTTTACTGGCTTCAGCTCTTGCATGATTTGTCATAAAAACAGTGCATGTTTGGTACATTATACTTGGTGCTTGTTTGGGAGTGCTTCAATTATAATTGAATCAGCAGGTCCCACATAATGTGTAGATAAAAAGTGGGTAATAACTTGTGGGTCCATAGAATGTGAGGATAAAAAATGGGTTTGACCAGCTTAAATATTCTAGTTTTTGATTATTTTTAGTACTGGGTAGTCCCTCCTATGAAACGTTTAAACAGGAAATGTGATAAATCTAAATGGTCTACCTATTCCAGTTTTTTTGGCATTCTCTAACTCTTCTGGTTTGCTGGTCAGGTATACGTGATTAACGCCTGATCATGCTGCTTAATTAAAGATCACTGCAGCTTGATAGGTTGCAACTCCTAGTTCTTATATGTTGTAAGAGCATCGGAAAACTGGAGAATCTTTTTGCTCGTTCTTAGAACCTCAAGTGGAACAAATGGATGACCTTTTCTTCTTTGAAATGCAGGTTCTTGTATGTTGGTTATTTCAAGAAGCTTGTAGCAATGATGATCAGGTTTCTATGGAGATCAATAAAATGGAGATGACAAGAATTATTGTGCAGCAACCATCTGCTTTGTCAAATTAAGTTTTTAGTTTTTCCTCCTAAATTGTAGTAGCGATTTCTTGGGTTTTATTGGTCTGTATTATCGTTTGACGTTTCTAGAGAACTTGCAATGTCTGAATCTCTTCCTTTTTTTTTTTTTGGGCTGATTTGAGCTGACAAAATGAGCTTGCATATTTGTTTACAGAGCTGTTCTTGATGGCAGTGTATTTGGTTTAAAAATGAAACTGCTATTTTCCCAGTATTTCTATAATCAATAAAATGGAGATGACAAGAATTATTGTGCAGCAACCATCTGCTTTGTCAAATTAAGTTTTTAGTTTTTCCTCCTAAATTGTAGTAGCGATTTCTTGGGTTTTATTGGTCTGTATTATCGTTTGACGTCTCTAGAGAACTTGCAATGTCTGAATCTCTTCCTTTTTTTTTTTGGGCTGATTTGAGCTGACAAAATGAGCTTGCATATTTGTTTACAGAGCTGTTCTTGATGGCAGTGTATTTGGTTTAAAAATGAAACTGCTATTTTCCCAGTATTTCTATTGGTAATTGATGTTGCGATTCTGTTCTTGTGAAGGAGATTTCCCGAAACACATAAATTGTTACGTATAGAATTGGGGAGCGCTGTTTGACTTATGATGAATTGCACATGTAGTCCTAATTCCAACTTGATACTTTCGTCCTGGCCCCAAGAAATGTTTTTCATCTTTAGAAACTCCAAAAAGACTATTCAAGGTTCGATGTATTTTCATTTTTAGTCTTAATACTTTTTTCTTAACTTTTCGACTAATTGTTTGGCAAGCTTATAAGCTGTGGATCCTAAAAGATACTTAACTTGTCCGCTTAACCCTAGAGGGAAATGAAATATATGGCCTATGCCACACATGACTCGAGACTAATTGACGTGCTGTTGAATATACGGCTATAAATTCTCAAGTACACTACACTGTAAAGAGGCTTAGGGCAATGTGATTCCCCTGTCTGAGTGTTCCATTTTCCAGATGGAATTGATTGTCCCGGCGATTATTGTAGGAAAAAGTAGAGTTCGGCTAACATGATAGACATTTTATTCCAAAATTTGTGTGGGCCTGAGATGTTCTTCCTATTTGTCCTTAATGGGCCATTCTTAAAATATCTGTACTAATGGACCACTTTGATCCACATAGCTTAGCCTTAGATCGTGTCCACAACTAGAATATCCAACTCCAATTAAT
>CAIGRT010212676.1:9208-20362 GCA_903798405.1 Fraxinus platypoda
TTTTTTTTTTTTTTTGGTTATCTGTGTCTATGTTAGTGTTGGGAGAGATGCCTAGTGACAGAACAAATTAAGGACCTGCCTGCGGTCAGTTATTATGACTGTAATTTATTGATTGCGGTCACTCGCAAATTGATGAGGTTGCATAATACTAGTTCTTTGTTATTTTTGATATGTTCATTTGCTGGGGGCCAAGGCTAATTGCGTATGCATATGGATGTGGAATTAGTTCTCTCATGCCTGACTAAAATGGTTGTGTACACAACTCTATTGTGGTGGGCAGTACCTAGTTTGCTATTAGCATCATATATGATGGTTGTTTAATTGATAATTAGCTGTTACGCTAAGGCCTTTGTACATGACGATCGGAATGTCAAATGAGGTCATCATTTTTAGAGAAAAATTGCAATCGAAGGTAAACTTATGATTGATAATCGGAGACCAGTTCCGTTGATATTTCTGAACATTAGAATGTGACCACAATTATAGCATGCTTTTATAATTCTTCAAAGTTGACAAGATTTTCTTTGGCAACTTCATGTCATGATACTCATTTAATTACTAACATACCTATTCTAAATCCCCCCTTGCCCATCTGATTCATTCATTTAGTTACCTATGGATTGTTATCTTAGGTATTGTTTCCAAGTAAACTCAAACTTAATTAAAGAGTCATGTTTCTCCTGGCACCCTTCTTGCTAAATAATGGTCAATTATAGCACATGAATTTATGCACAAATCTGATTGTGTGATGTTTATCTTGTTTAGTTTTTTTTTACTTACATCTTCTGATATTTGTGGATGCCTACTTTCTCGGTTTACCTTATATTTCTAGGTGGATAATACTTGCTGATTCCTCCATTTTTCTTGATAAAACTGCAGGGCTTTCACTCAAGTCCCAGGAGTTAACAGCATTGTTTTTGGCCGTTAGACTTTATTGCAGTTTTGTCATGGAATATGATATACACACGTTGCTTGACTTGGCTACTTTGGCTACAACCTTGTGGGTGATGTATATGATTCGTTTTAAACTGAGATCCAGTTACATGGAGGATAAAGATAATTTTGCTTTGTATTATGTGGTGAGTCTTCCATGGTCTAATTCCTTTCCTGGTTCGGTACACTGAGATCCAGACAAGCATTTGGATGAATATTTTAGATTTTTGATACATGCTATATATGGAATCTTCCCTGATATTTTTTCATTCAATTTTTGAAAAAGTGTTTTGGACTCTATATCTGTGCACAGGTGTTACCTTGTGCTGTTTTAGCTTTGCTAATTCATCCATCTACATCACATAACATCGTCAACAGAATTGCCTGGGCTTTCTGTGTTTACCTGGAAGCTGTTTCCGTGCTACCTCAATTACGCGTCATGCAAAACACTAAGGTAGAATTTTGCTGGCATCACGTAGAGTTGTCTGTATGAGATACACAGTTTCATTGTAAATTTTGATTTGAGTATGTTGGAGGTGCTGATGATATTTCTAATTTCTTGGTCACAGATTGTTGAACCGTTTACAGCTCATTATGTATTCGCGTTGGGTGTCGCAAGGTTCTTGAGCTGTGCTCATTGGGTTCTCCAGGTTTGACTTGCACTAACTTGTGTAAATCTTTTTAAGTTGAGCAAATGCAAACAAAAAGATGCTTTATATATATATATTTTTATAAACATCAATTACTGGCTTATGATTCTAAACTATCAGTACCTATAAAAAAAATGATTCTAAAATATGAGTATTATTATGGCTTCATAGTGCTATATGCTACAATTATTTTATATTTTATTACACTAATGGTATCATTGGTGGTATCTCCAATCCTTTTTTAATAGTAGAGCAGATAAACTATTTAATAATATTACATGTAAATATGTTTATCAGATAATATATGCTGATATTGGAATTGTACCGACTGTGTCATGTTTGTTCAGACAATGGAGTCTTTGTGAATATGTTCAACAATTGGTATTATAGGGGTTGTTTGACAAAACTTTTGATAAAAGTTTTAGCAATTTTTGATGAAAGTTGATGAAATGATTGGTTGAAAAATTGATAAAAGTTATTGGTCCTGTGAAATATATGGTTAAAATTGAAGTTTGACCATTTAGAATTCTACTAAAATTTTAGTTGAGTTTTATCAAACAAGCACATAATTGGTTTACTTAGATTATACCTAAAATCACGTGTTTCACGAGTTCTCTTTTTGCTGTATTACATCACTTGCGAAAATTAGCAATAAATGACTTTATGAGAAATAAGGGCTGGGGCTCCCCAACTTTTCTCTTGATGTGATTATTGGTTTTCAACCTTTAAAAGTGAGGCTTTGGGTCTTCAACGTATTTTAGATCCTTAAATATAGGTCCCCAAGTGACCGAAATTATCAATGTGGACTTTAAAATCGCACATAGCTTTCACTTGATTCAAAAGCTTGAGGGAAAAATAAGCCCTATATAACATCGTTCTTGCTTTAATTCCTGCGAAATTTGGGTGCGATTTTAACGTCTATATTGATCATTTCCATCAAGTTAGGTCCAGATTTACATATTTAAATAGGTTAAGGACCAAAAAAATTATTTTCAAAGATTGGGGATCCATATCACCACCACGGGATGGGTTGGAAGCCAAGCCCTATTTTCCAACTATCTTATTCTCCGAACTAAGTTCACCAAATAATTAATATCAAACTATAGTTAACAATGTGGTCAAGTATGCATAAGTAGGATGGATTATAAGCAGTTTGCCTAAGCTTAAAAGTATTTACTTACGAGTAAATAAGAAGTATTAAATGTACACTTGTTACTGGTGAAAGTTGAAAATTACAGTTAGGTAAGAGTTTTGCAAAAAAGTAGCCTTTTTCACTTAACATAAATAGTAGTAGGCTCTCTAAACATGTTTGGCAACAAAAAAAAAATTACGACTCTCTCTCTCTCTCTTTTTTTTTAAAAGCTTAGCCATGTGCTGGTGAATCTCTTGCACAGGGCCGTAGAAAATTGAAATTGATGAATTTTTGTCACCATTGTCAATTTGCATTCGACAGGTTTTGGACAGTCGTGGTCATCTGCTCGTGGCATTGGGTTATGGTCTGTGGCCTTCGATGGTTCTTATATCAGAAATTGTTCAAACCTTCATCCTGGCAGATTTTTGTTACTACTATGTAAAAAGGTTAGTATAAATTCTTGCGAACCATTTCAGGCATATACATATAGTCTGTGAATTCACAGTTCCATTATATTTTATTAACTTGTTTCTACTTTGCAGTGTTTTCGGAGGACAGCTTGTGTTACGCCTTCCTTCTGGAGTGGTCTAATTAATGGTCGTTTGACTTTCCATTTCTAAGTTATTTTTTGCAAACCTCACAGCTTAACCTGGTCACTGGGTTCTTCATCATAAAAATTTGGCGAAAAGATGCAAATACAAGAAACTTGGGTGTTCAAGTCAACCAGTTGATTTGCTAGAAATTAGATTGTCTTGGTTGTACGTTTACGAAATTTTTCGATAGTGGACTTGGGTTTTGATATTCTATTGACTCGCGTAAGGACTTAAACTTCAAATGAATGTTCATCATACTTCGTTTCTACTCAAGACTTTCCTTGTGGAGCTACATTTGCCCTTTTTTTCTGGATTTTTGATCTATTATGTTGTTTCATCTTTTTCTTTGTTTTAGCATTAGAATTGTGGAGTAGCCAAGTGGGGCAAGTTAAATAGGCAAATCTCCCGTGAAGTCACTTAACTAATAGGTTTTATAGGTCTGCTTCATGTTAGCTATCGAACTTCATTTTCTCTCAAAATGGTCACCCAACTTGCACTTATTTTTCAGTTTGATGCATGGGGCGTCTAGCAGATTCAAGAGCAGTAAACAACAAATGCAGAGAGTAAAACATTGTAATAATATTCTTTAGCAGGAACAAACATATTTTTAGTAGTTTATTTTTCCTTTTCAAGAGGATGTTTGTAACCAACATCATTTTCACACAGTTCACACATTAAGATTCCTTGTAAGAATGCCCTCAAGTGTAATGCCAGGTCCAAAAGCCAGTATCAATCCCCATTCATTGTTGTCCAATTCTTCCCTTTTAGCCTCTTCCAACATGTACTCCAACACATAAACAATTGTATTACTACTTGCATTTCCATAATCAGCCAGCGCCCTTCTACTTGCATTCAATTTTTCAGGCAACAATTCTAACTTCTTTTCCAGCCTGTTAAGAATAGCAGGGCCCCCAGGATGAACTGCCCAAAACATTTTGTTATAGTCTTTTTCAGTGTAATTAGCAAATCCCATTAACTTAACACAGAATCCTTCAATATTATCCTCAATTATCTGAGGAAGTTCTCTTTCTAGTTTGAAACTTATACCCTCTTCCGTGAGTCTTCCATCGATTATTTTTTCGGTATTTGGGACGAAGTGTTGTATAGCAGTATGTAGTTCGAAAAGAGGCCTTTCGAGGTTTGGAAGAGGGGTTGAGCCAATTATCATGGCTCCTGCACCATCTCCGAAAAGTGCAACGCCGACTAAGTCATATGGTCTTTGGGTACTAGGTGGTTTGAATCCTATAATAGTAGTTTCTGAGGTAGCAAGCAGGACTCGACTCCCAGGATTGTTCTCAGCAATGTCTTTAGCAACTCGGAGGCCTGCCACCCCGCCTGAGCAGCCCGCGAAATAGATCATGGTTCTGTTAGTCTCCGGCCTCAGCCCGAGCCCTTTTGCCAAGTAAAGATCACCCCCAGGTAATCGGACTTCACTTGAGGAAACATATACTAAGTGGGTTATGTCTGAAACTGGCCTACCCCATTTCTTGATGCAAGATTGTGAGGCTTCGATTGCCATTTCTGTAACAGCTGTATTGCAGATGTCTAATCGTTGTTTCACCGTTGGGAGTCCTTCAACAGCGAGCTCAGGGTACTTCTTTAGGATCTCCTCAGACATGACCACGTATCGTGTTTTTACTGTAGTTGATTTGCCTAAAATCATGGAAAAAAAGGATAATTACATATTATGTTAATATTATTAGTGATCTATATATATAGCATAAGAAATCTTCAAGATAAGAAATGAATGTTGATTGATTGGATTACAGAGTCGAGTGAGCTTGAGCTTAAGCTCTGGATCATCACAGTTGGTGTTCTTGAAATAACCATCAACCAAGAACTCTTGCATGACCAGCTGGTGAGGAAATGCCTTTCCAAGAGCAAGAATTGTAGCTTTTCCGGGGTTTGCATTCCTCGAGGTCTCTGCACTGCCCATGGTTTCTTCTCGAAAATAAGTTCGAAACTCTTTTTCCTTTGCAAAGTACTTCACACAGGAGTGCTCTTATACATACTGGCGCCAAAGAAGGTTCTTTAAATAAACTTAATGTTGCTTATAATTTTATCATTACACTCGACGTGATGGATTGTTATGTGATTATTTATGAAGTTGTAAACGGATTAGTTGAGGGGTGAGAAATTCATGAGCATTGTTTAGAAGGTGTTGGGTGAATATTTGGTTAAGGAGTTTCAACTAAGTCGTCAATTTTCTGGCTACTTGCAGCAGATAATCTTGATTCTTGGCCAAGGGGCATATAAATCTTTCTGAAAAAATAGTGTCACTGCCTTCAATTTGTCCATTTTTCACCTTTTCAATGACAAATGGGAAGAACGTAGATAAAATGGCAGGTAAGTAGTAAAGATCTGCTTGCTGATTGCAGTATCAATAGATATAACCAAAGATGAGCACATAATCATTTGCAATATATATACTTCAACAATCAAACTAATGTAGTAGGCATATCCAAGATCATTGGTGTGAGTATAAAAAATTAAGACCAACAGCAACAAGTATATATTGATATGCAGACAAATAACATCGAGATCAATAACCTCATCACAGCTTTATTACATATTACCAAACGAGATAAGAATGTTGAAAATAATTATCCATATGCCAATCACTCAAATTCATCGTTCTCCTCTGATGCTAATTAAAAAGGAAAAACAATGATCAGACTCAAAGTTCTGACAGATTCTTCCCATTGATGTAATCAACAACTTGAGTGGCTGCTCGATCAAGTGCAGCAGTGACTGCAACCAGATTTTCCAAAAATTCCTCGGATGTTGGCCTGTTACCATCGACTATGTCGGTAACAGCTTTTAAAAATATTACAGGCGTTTTCAAAAGATCTGCCACGTAAGCAATAGCAGCTCCCTGACACCCAACGATTTCAAAAGAAAAAATGCAATGTAAGGTTAGAGATTTATTAGCATAGCAAGTAGCAACAACTTGACAGTGAATTAAATTAGAACTGAGATTTAGCTCCAGTGTATTTTTACCAGTCCTATGCTGCAAGACACATTTTTTACTCCTGATCACGAGAAGTCCAAATGAAATGAAGTATATGCGACATGCAACTTCTCAGTTATTGTTACCCCTAACTGATTTGAATTTATGCATTCGTAGTTTTTCCACCAAGACTCGTATGAAAATAAGATGGTTAATATTCTAAAACTTTTCTAAGAAAACTTAAAATAGGTAGGATACAAGATTATGTCAAGAGGCCAGCTTCTACTCCCAGGTGAAACACCCATGGAAATTACAATGAGATGAATTAAGAGATTACTGCACTGAGGTTGAAAATAATAGACAGCTGAATTGAGGTTGCTAAGATAGTACAAGTGATTAACTACTGTGCTTGTGAAGGACTGGAGCAGAGAACCATTTCTTTATATTAGTTCAGTCATCACAATAAGCTCACATACAGAAAATTACCTCCATGTCCTTCACTGTTGCATCATTTGCAACTATAGCAGTTTCATCATGTGGGCACATATCTAAAGAATCGCCAGTGGAAAGTTTGCCAATCTGAAACATACATAGATTGTTAAAACTTGAAGCTCTATGGAGTAATCCAAAAGAGATGCCATAGTGTTATTATCATGCAGATTGCAAAGCACACAAAAATTCTGGATCCAGCCTCGCAGAAATAAAATTCATGATAATGAGATGTTTATGGACTTTTGTGGAATAAGAAGTATCTCGTTTTCTCTCTCGATTTAAAAAATATGCATGATCCTTGGAGAAGGTTAAGGCAAAATGCACGATATTAGCATGGAATTGATGAAAGTGTAATGAATGGAATTCAAATGTGCTTGTTGAAAATGATTTAAATCAAGGGAATTGAAGTTGATGGAGAGCTCAAAGTAACACGTGAAGGGGTACATTATGAGGGTTCACATTTAAGGAAATTGTCCCAGAGGGGGGGGACCCAGACTGACAAATTATAGATATGTGGATGGATCTAATACCTACTAGCTTAAACTTTCAGATCAAAATTGGACTCCTGTCACTCCATCGTTGGCAAAGTCCAAAAGACATTATTCATGGCAAGTATAAAATGTGACTTTACTGACTGGATAAAATGATTGCTTTCAGTATCCAGCATATAGTAAAGCACAGACATTGTAATATAGAAAAGGAAAATGTAAGAACCAGATTAGATGCTGATTGTGAATTTTTTAATGGATGAAAATATAGTAGCGACCTTTAAATTTAGCTCCTTCGCAAGATTGGGTGTTGAGCAAGCTTGTCGTGTGCCTACACCATACAGGTCAAATACCTGCGATCCAAGCACATTTAGCCCTGTTTGGTACCGATTAAAATCCAGATTTTAATCCAAGTCAAATTCAATAATTAATTTTAACCACATATTTCATGGTCCCACAACTTCTCAACCACACATTTCATCAAATTTTATCAAAATCTACTAAAAATCTAATTTTAATCCTCATCAAACAAGGGCTAAGGTTCAAAGGTTATCCAAAAATAACAATACTATTCACATTAATCTTAAAGAAAATGGGCTATATATATGATTGCAGACATAGTTTAACATTTTTGGGCGCAGAAGACTACTGCTTCAAATAGATAAAAATTACCTATAACATCAACGGTGAAGTGAAGGTAACTGGATAATGAAGAAGTTAAACTACAAAGAACAGTTTAAGATACACAAGTACCAGTACACCATGAGCATAAGGCAACTTAATGAACTCAAGCAAACTGATTTATTCTACAAAGGATGGGAACCAGCAATACAAGGTATCCAATGTAAAGGATTAACTAGGACATCGACTTTCTATATCCCTGTGTCTTCCCCAATTAGAGATGATCTAATTCTCACTATTAGTAATGCAAAGTTCATCGGATGGCACTGATACCACTAAATTTCTGCATGCATTTTCTATCTATTAACAACATATTATATATGGAAGCTTCTAAATAAAACATGGGGAAAAAAAAAAAAAGAAATATCGTATTTAAGTTGAAAAACATGCCAGTTAAAACTTAAAAACAACTTTCTCACTGTAGCAGAAGAAACTTAAACAAATATTAGAACTCAAGCAGTCGAATATGTATATCACTTCATAAGCCAACCAGGTAAAAGTGATCGAGATATCAAATCTCTACCAGAACCTTAAAAGCAAGGAACTCTTCTTCAGTTTTCATTACTACTACGCTCCCATAGGTAAAAATTGAGAAAGTCAGAAAACAATAATGTATTTTCCTATAATAACAAACTAAGCCTTGTTTGTTCCCAAAAAAATTGGGGTCGGCTTCATATGTTGATGTTTAATCGCATCTTACCAGCCACGCACCAGGAAAAAACAAGTACGGAAAAATAAAGATAGATAGACTTACAGGGATAGGAATTCTTCGGTCATGGAAAGCAACATCTGATGCAAGATATACATCACCTATGCAAGCACCTTTTGCCTGGTAAAATCTAGGTATCAATACAAGATATATATCCAAAGAGTGATTACACGCTCTTTGTAGTATGCACATGTGACTTTGGTATCCCATATTTGAGATATGCCTATGAAACTTCTATATCAGCAATGTAATGCGTAGATTCCATAAAGTACAAGGAAGATCGAACCTGAAAATGTGCGTAAAGTTTCATCACAGGCAGAGAAATAAATCAAACTCTTTACTGAAAACATGACAATTGACTTTTGAGGAAGGGAAGCTTTAACATTTTGGTCGATGAGCAAAGAATCAGTCAGACAAACAAAAGATAGAGGGAAAGTATAGTATTGAACAAGTAGATGTAACTGTTGAGTTCTATAGTGTCAAACTCAATGGAGCCAGTTATAGTGATCCAAATAGAAATTACAAGTAAAAAAATGAGAAAGAAAATAGATAAAGAAAAATGGTTAAAAGAATAAGGAAACCAAAGAAAAAATTCACACACACATATATATACGCATATACACACACACAAGGAACATAGAACAATCAGCAGTAGAATGAACGTATACCACATGCATAAAGGAGGATTGGAAGAATAAGCAATTATGGTAAGGCCAGAAAATCAATACATAAAAAACAAAATAATATGAAAGCCATCATAGCGGGATTAGTAATACCTTGAAACCTCCTGCAGTGCCTGCATTTATTACAAGGTCCGGTTGTAAAGCTTGAATAGAAGCATAAGTTATAAGTGAGGCAGAAACAGTGCCTACGCTGTCAACACCTGATAAAGAAACAACTAAGAACTCAGTAGTCGGAAATTTATGGTGACCACCAAACAAATAAGAATAAAGCCACTCAAACTGCCGAATGCATCACACTATTCAGGGTCCAGTTACAGAACTTAATGTGCACACCTTCTTCCTCTACTAATAATAACATATACTCAAGAATGATCAACCACTTTCAGAAAAAATGATTCCTCCAATACCAGTCCCCTACCCTCCCCCACTGCTGGTTGAAAAAATATTGAATGGAACAAGGATATGATCATTCTTAACTACATGGGACCTGATTTTATTTAGTTTCAGAGAAAAAAAAAAGATCAAACATGCTCAAAGAATCTTATTGTTACAATAGAACCATATCGACAACATATCTAGAAATAAGCAGATTAGACTCAATGGTGAGTACATACACTACAAATTGAAAACAATTCACGTGAGAAAATCAAAATCCATACCCAAAACTACGTCTTTTCCAGGGCAAACAATATTGATATTCAGATCTTTATATTGTCCACTGTACCTCACCCACGGGACCCCATTCGGAAATCTGCATCATTTGCATAAGATTATACGAGATAAAACAACCCATAGAAAAAGTGTAACGGGCACTTGTAGAGTTTCCATAAGATTACAGATCACATTTTCCAATTTATTTATTTTAATACCAACAATTACTTGGCGCAAATAAGTAAAAGACGAGACTTTATTGATATGTGCAACCAATAAACGTATTTAATTCCACTTATCTATAGCATGCTTTAACTTTCCAAAGATTACCAGTAGAGATTGTATGGAAAAGACCTTTTCCCAATCCCCTTTATTCTCAGTTTTTTGGGTAGGATCTCAGTTGTCTGCTATCCAATCCTAAACAAGAATAATATAGAATTTATTTATAAAGCTGAAATCGAAAAAGAAGGCATACACAGAATTGGATTCTTGGGTAAGCTGGAACTTTTCCACTAGAGGTGAAGCTTCCTTCTGCATAGCTATGCACCATTTTCATACACACACACAAAAGAGATATATAGAAGTTAGTATATACATAACATATACGCACAAAACGGGAAAAAAATTCAAAATATATCAACAAAAAGTGAGTACCGATAATAAAAACGACAGTGGAGATTGGGCGTTTAGGGATGGACACCTCTGTAACTTCAGCTGCTTTGGCATCTTGAAGAGGAGCCATTAATGGTGGAATTTCGTTTAATTTTCCGTCAATTTTCGATATCAGCCGGAAATATTTCACGATTATTCCCAAACTGTTCTTCTTTTTTGAAGTGTTGAAAGTATATATCGTGCTGCTCTTACAAACGATTATTAGAAGTACGAGGAGGGTTCAATTAAACTGAAGGTTATTGGAGCGAACGAACCGGAGAGGAGATGGGCCAAGATGAACCGTGTGTGACTAAACCTCTCTCTAATCAAACATGATGGGACAGAGATTCGAAAATGAAAACTGTTCGATCAACCCACGAAAAGTCCGGCTCAAATAATAGAATTAACAACAACAACAACAACAACAACAATAATAATAATAATATTGACCTCATACGTCGGACCTCGTGGCCAATAGAGCTTTGCCAGTTCTTCTTTCTTGGTATAGTAGTGGACCCAGTGGACGTAGGGGGGGGGGGGG
>CAIGRT010212700.1:0-14574 GCA_903798405.1 Fraxinus platypoda
AACGATTCCATAATTATATTTGGACCCGACGGGTCCATTTATTAAATGCGCGAAAGTTTTGAGTCGGTTCGGTTCTCTTCAGAACCGAACCGACCAACGGACAGCCCTAGCCATAATTTTCTTGGAATGGTTTCTGGTTCCCAAGGTTATGTAACTTTTAACAGCCTATAGCGGGTACTTTTAAAATTGACTTAGTCAAAATGTCAAATTTCCATTTTGACTTTTCAATTTATTCATATTTCCACAATGATCTATTTAATGACAAAAGACAAAAATGCCTTTAAATATATAAAACAATTACAAAATATTGTTTGTTTAAAAGATAATACTACCATTTAGTTAACAAATAAAAAACAAAAACCCTCTACGTAAAATTTCAAAATCAACTAACTTTTGTTATCTGTTTATTTCAACACAGATAACAATTCTTTCATCTTTCATCTGCTTCAACCTAAAAATCTGAAAAATTCATCAAACGCCGAAACCCGAATTTTTTTTATATCAATCATTTCGAATCAGTAAGTATATTTACGTATGTTTAATTTCATTTTCGTTAAATCAATATACGTTTTAATCGTTCAATTTTTTTCGGCATAGATAGTTAATGCAGATAAATTTTTTTAACAGATCTATAATTTGTTTAAACATGAATGAGGAAATTTTTTTTATCTAAATAGCCGGCTGTTAACTGGCTATTTTGCAGGCTGTTAATAGCCGACTGTTATGGCTGTTTCGCCTTTTTTTTTTAAAAAAAAATTCTTGTTAAAAGACGAATTTTTGACTATGTATTTTCTTAAAAAAATTCTGTCCAACTGTTTCGCATTTTTTTTAAATTCATGTTAAAAGTCGAATTTTCGACTATGTATTTTCTTAAAAAATTCTATTTTTTCTTGCAGATATGGTTGTAATGCCAGTTTGTTATTTCAGTGAATTCGAATTGGATGAGAAAGATCAATGGGTATGGAGATGGACAAACGATAAATGTGGTGGTACTCCAATTTCCATAACGGAGAGTACAACATATGCGGGAATGTACCATGATTTACAAAAAAAGCTGAATGTCGACCCCTCTCAGTACGATAAGGAACTGAGATTTCGATTCAAGGATGATTCATCTATTCCGATTCCACGTATGAAGGTTACTTGTGATGAATAAGTGAATTATCTATTTAAATTGAACAAAATGTACATAACTCCTATTTGGGTGACTTTAGTGAGGAATGATGTCGTCGAAGTTGAACACAAATATTCGGATGAAGGGGATCACAATGCCAAAAATTTTTGGGACACAATAGAGATAGCTCGTGAGGATGATGTTGTTATTCTTGAACCAGTTGTTCCTTATCGTGATCTCACTGTTACACACAGATGTCCATTGGTAGTTCACGACAGCGAGAATGACAATGAATTTACAAATGAGGATTTGATTGCTTTATCCCGTCAGAGTCATGAGTTGGGTGGGAGCACAGGGGCTGGAACGAGTGACCGTCATCTAATTCTTTACGTGTGGTTCCCGATGATGACAATTTGTATGTCGATCAACTATTTGAAACAAAAAAAAGATTTGTAGGAAGCTGCGCATCGTATTGCACTAAAATACAACTTTGAGTTCAAAGTTAAGAAATCAAACAAGTCATTGTTGACGATTGTCTGCGTCGACGACAGTTGCCGTTGGAGTTTGCGAGCGACGAGACGAACGAGTTCTTTGCAGTTCGCAAGTATATACGTGAACATACTTGCGAAATGGGAGTTCGTCGAAATGACCACAGGCAAGCTCGAGCATGATTTATTGGTCGACGGATAATGCACAAGTATCAAGACCCACAGACGATCACAGACATTCGGACATCATTAACGACGTCCGTCGAGATTATGGAGTCGTCATGAGCTACCAGAAGGCTTGGAAGGCCAAAGAATGTGCGTTGGGGGATTTGATGGGCTCGGTCGAAGAGAGCTATGCTAAATTGGGCAGGTATTGCCATAACACGGGAACAACTAATCCTGGCTCGGCCTTTTTTCTTGAGACGGAGGGCGGGAATTGCTTTAAGTTTTTCTTTATGGTTCTTGGACAATGCATTCAGGGATTTCGAAATGCGATGTGACCCCTAATTCTAGTTGATGGTACAACTATGAAAGTTAGATACGAATGCAAGTTAATTATTGCTACATGTCATGATGCCAACATCTAAATTTACCATCTTGCATTCGACATAGTCGATAGAGAGAATGATCTGTCGATGCGTTGGTTCTTCACAAAGTTGAGGGATGTAATTGGGGAAGTTGAGGACCTTACCTTCGTAACTGATCGGGGACAGTCTATAATAAATGATATTGCCTATTTCTCGAAGCACATCATGGATATTGTACGTACCATATACAAGGTAACCTTAAGACTAAGTTTCGGGGCACAAGTATCGTTTCATTGTTTAGGAGAACGGCTTAAGCTTATAGTGTTGAAGAGTGTAATAAGTTCATGGTGGAAATAGGAAGCAAATCGTTACCCGCATATGAGTATTTGACAAATATGGGGATTGAACACTGGGCGCGATCACATTTTTCAAGTCGTCGATACAACATGATGACGTTAAACAATGCGAAGTCACTTAACGTACTGTTCAAGAAGGATCGAGAGTTACTGATTCTCGCAATGATTAAGAACATTCATAACAAGTTGCAGAAGTGGTTTCACGATCGACGTGCGGAAGCACAAAGTTGCTCTAGCGTGCTAGCCCCGGCTCAAGAGGATAAACTCTTCAGGGCTGCAGAGCTTGCGAGAAAGTTGTATGTAGAACCACGGATGAATTGCGCTTCTCCGTGAAATGTGCACGTAATATGACAAACATGGTGGTCTTGACTGATAACACATGCACTTGTCGTCGATTTCAGTTGGAGAGTTTCCCATGTGAACATGCTATCGCGGTGGCTATGTATAAAGGATTTACAGTGAGGACATTATGTTTTCCTTATTACACGGCTAATTATTGGAGAGCAATGTATGCTGAGACTATATTTCCTCTATCTAATGAAGCCGAGTTGAAAGTTCCTGACCATATTCTCCCACTGAATAGTTTGTTTCCATCGCAAGTTGAACCACATGGTATGGACGTCCACGTACGTCTAAAATACCATCTATCAGAGAGTTTTCTCGACCCCGTAGGTGCGGCGGTGTAGAGCAACATGGCATATTCGTCAATTTTGTACAAGTCAGATTTCCCTAAATGACAATTAAACCCATGTGTAATGGTATCACTGTGAAATGAACAACATTCCAAAATTATATATTTTTTGTGTTTTTTAATCTGTTATTTGATTTGAATCGACATAGACATATAGTAGGTTAAACCAATCAATTGATTTGATAAATGAATAAATAATTAAATATACAATATTTACAATTGTTTCATAAATAAATGAACAAAATTCAATGTACAATATTTACGGATAACAATTAAAGTCATATAAATCAGTCGCTAACGTTGATTATGTTAAACATTTACCTGTACTGCCCAGGGCAATCCATATGTATCGTACTTACGCATGGACCCCTTGGGCTTCGAGTGTGATCGGGTGAAGACGTGTACGGTGTCCGCAAAACATCTCCGGCCCCACGAATAGTTGTTGAACGAATCGATGTCGTCCACAACTTGCAAATGAAAAATGTCGACATCGGTCTTCTTGTGATGACACCTCATCACGCTCTCAAGGATGTAGACCAACCCAAGCTTCAACGTATCTAACATCTGGTCGCACTCCCTGATTGCGTCCATCAACTGGGGTAGAAGCACCGTCCCTTGTCCCTAGAAGTATGTCTTGTCATCCTGTTGCTTCTCTCGATGGCTGCCTCGTCGCCTGTAATCATCAATCCAGTGATCAGGGCAAACTCAAATATTGAGAAACTAACGACCTTGCCCCCGAGGTCGAAGTGGAGGGCATCGTCGTCGACTGGCCTAAGGAGCCGACATAGCAGTGCATCGATGATCTGTCCCGAGTACTGCACCTCTCGCAACTGGTACATGGGCTACGGAAGGACTGCCGCAGCATATCTCCATGCTGATCATCGAGCAGCTCTAACACAGTAGTAAAACTCTCTAAGCTACTATTCCAAGTAGCTTTTCCCTCCATCTGTCTCAACTCTACATTTAAATGATACTCCATCGTGCAAAAATTTAAATGTTAGAACATTGAACAAGAGATAATAAAATAATGCATAATCTCATCAAGCGAACCGAATTGTAATTACCATACACAAGACATCGACGCTAATGGAAAAATAAATGATGTAATAAATTAAAGGAGAAACACGAAAAATAAATTAAATACAAATGAAAAATAATTTATAAAATAATTTAAATGAAAATTAGATTTTAAAATTAAATAATTAAATATTAACTTGGGCCGACTAATTTTCAATTTAAAATTATTTATTTCATTTAAAAAGACTAATTTTTTTTTATATTTATTAAAGAATAAACAAAATAAATCAGAAGGAAAAATAATTAATAAATTAATTTAAATAAAAATTAGTTAATTAAATTAAATAATTAAATTTTAACTTTGGCCGACTAATTTTCAATTTAAAATTATTTATTTCATTTAAAAAGGACTAAGTTTTTTTAATTTATATAAATTTTAATATATGAAAAACAATTAATAAATTAATTTAATAAAAACTAAAATTTAAAATTAAATAATTAAATTTTAACTTGGGCCGACTAATTTTCAATTTCAAATTATTTATTTCATTTACAAAGGACTAATTTTTTTAAAATTTATATAAATTTTAATATATGAAAAATAATTAATAAATTAATTTAAATAAAATTTAATTTTTAAAATTGAATAATTAAATTTTAACTTGGGCCGACTAATTTATAATTTCAAATTATTTATTTCATTTAAAAAGGACTAACTTTTTATATATATATATTAAAGAATAAACAAAATAAGTCAAAAGGAAAAATAATTAATAAATTAATTTAAATAAAAATTAAATAATAAAATTTTAACTTGGGCTGACTAATTTTCAATTTAAAATTATTTATTTCATATAAAAAGGACTAATTTTTTTAAATTTATATAAATTTTAATATATGAAAAATAATGAATAAATTAATTTAAATAAAATTCAATTTTTAAAATTAAATAATTAAATATTAACTTGGGCCGACTAATTTTCAATTTAAAATTATATATATATATATATATATTAATTAAATAATTAATTTAAATAAAAGTTAAATTTTAAAATTAAATCGTTTTAAAAGTAAATGTTTCTGATTAATTTTTCTAAACAATCCGAGACTATTATAACAGCCTGGGCGACTGTAAACAATCGTCCCAGACTATCTACACTCGACTTCTCCCATTTTCCAGCTGTTTTTCTCACTAGTAATAATCAATCCAATATTTTCTATTCAACCATCTATCTAAATAATGAACAAAAAACTAAATAAATGTTAAATTTAAACTTTACCATTTAAGAAAAATCAAAACCATAATCACAGCAAAAAACTAACCTTGTTAAGATCACTTCGCCGATGAATGGTTGTGGTGGTTGGGTTGCCGACTGTGAGAGGGGTTGTGGTCAACTGGATCCCGACTGAGATTTTTTTTTTCTTCATTTTTTTCGTTTTGGCTGTGTGAGGAATGAGAGGGGTATTTTTGGGCTATGTTCTTAAATTCTCAATTTTTTTTTTATTTAATTGGTCAAATGCCGAATTGAAAAAATGGTTGGGTCAACCGATCATTTCCACTTATTTCCTCTGGCCTATATGGTATCTTTGGTGGTGCGTGCCTTTCACTCTAAATGGACTGTCAATCTCAGCTTTTGTAGACTCTTTTGCTCGACAAGGCAATAGGCTTCTACTAATGAATGGTCTTTTCTTGCAATTGAATTTATAGACTTCGACTAATTCAAAGGACCTATTTGGAGCTTATTTTACATTGTACATGGGTGAATTAGTGAAGGGGCTGCCACAACTTATTCCCATTTAAATATTTTTAAATGGGCAACTTACAAAAATACCCTTAAAATTAGAGATCTTTTGAAAAATCATATGTAACGTATTTTTGAAGTAAAAAATACTGTGTAAAAATTAAGTGTCATACAAATGTCACTTTTTTTTTTCAAAAAATCTCTAATTTTAAGGGTATTTTTGTAAGTTGCCCATTTAAAAATATTTAAATGGGAATAAGTTGTGGCAGCCCCTTCACTAATTCACCCATGTACAATGTAAAATAAGCTCCAAATAGGTCCTTTGAATTAGTCAAAGTCTATAAATTCAATTGCAAGTGACATTCAATGTCATTTTATTAAAAAAAATGATGTTTCTCACTCAAAAAGTGATAGAAATTTCACGAAAGTGAAAAACACAAAAAAAAAGTGATAAAAAATAAAAAAAAAAGTGACAAATTAAAAAAAGTTATAGAAATTTAAAAAGTGACGAACATTGAAAAAAATGACAAAAATTCAAAAAAGTGATAAAACATCAATTAAAACATTAGAATCAATTCAATAAAATGACAAAAAAAAATGACAACTACAATCTCTCATCTTCCCCCGTTCATTGCCAAGCATCTTTAAATTAGTTTATCAACAAAACACAAATCAAAATGTCAAACATCTTTAAGTCAATTCATTATCACTGTCATCTACCAACTCAGCCAACCCATTAATCATATAAAAAAAATTTGGAAATAAAAATAATGTATAAAATTAAGTGTATACGACGTCACTTTTATTAAAAAATATTATTTGTCACCCAAAAAAATAACAGAAAAAAGTGACAAACAATATTTAAAAAAAGTGATAAAAACAAAAACAAAGTGATGTAAATTAAAAGAAAAAGTGACAAAATATTAATCAAAACTTTAAAATATATAATTTTATGCAAATTCAACATTCACCACCACCTCCACCTCCATCAGACATACATGGGCAGACCTAGGGGGGTCCTGAAAAAATTACACAAATAAAAAAAAAAAAGACAGAAAATAAAAATATTAACAAACACTAAAGACCTATCTATAAGACCTCCTCATTTCGAGGCCAATTTATAAGATTTCGATAGTTCGAGAGCAATTCGCAGGATGTTTATTCCTCCTGACTTTGCGATATATTTATTTCTCGCTTTTCACTATTGTCAAGCTTAACTATAAAACCTCGTCATTCCGAGACCATTTTATAAGATTCCGATAGTTCGAGAGTTATTCGCTGGATGTTTATTCCCCGTCTTGCCAGATGCTTATTCTTGACTTCACGAGATGTTTATTCCTTAGTTCTCACTATTGTTGAGACTAGCTGTAAGATCTCGTCATTCTGAGACCAGTTTATAAGATTCCAATAGTTCGAGAGCTATTCGCGGGATGTTTATTCCCCACCTCGTCAGATGCTTATCCTTGACTTTGCGAGATGCTTGTTCCTCACTTCTCACTATCGTTGAGCCTAGTTATAAGACCTCATCTATTCATATAAGACATCGAAAGTTCGAGACGAGCTACTAGCTCGATATATTGTATTGTACTACAGGTTGGTTTAGCTCATATTATAGAGGAGATACCGTCGAATTTTTGGCAAATTATATGCGACATCTTTCGAGGCAATCTATAAGCCCTCGCTTATTCAAACTCGCACAGATATTTTCGAGGTGGTTCGTAAGTCTCATATATTGGAGCAATTTATATTCTCGAGGTAATTCATAAGTCCTCGTCTATTTGGGATCGATGCATATTTTCGAGACAGTTCATAAGTCATCGCTTATTGGAGTTACTCGTATTTTTGACTTTATCTATAAGACATTGCCTACTTGACTACTTATACTTCGAAATCTGACCCGCATATAAATATACGACACAGATTTGGGGGACTATTGTTACGCCCATAAACTACGTGGCATGCTCAGATAGATAGGGTCCCATATAAGCCGACGTGGCATCGACTATTCAATTGATTGGACCTATTTTAATTAAACAATTGCATCATGGACTCGGTCCATTAACCACTGGCTCATTTACAATTTCTATATATATGTGAGTTTCATTTACAGTAAGGTATGATTTCTAACATTATCTAAATTCTCTCTCCCTCTCTTTTTCTCTTGTTCGGCCGTTGACTTGACCGTCGAAGTGTAAATGGTCGTCGAACTTTTTTCTCGACCAGTGACCTTTGCCTCTTAATGGGGTGTTCCAGTATACAGGTGATGTCTATGTGGAAGAGAGGTGGAAGGGATTCTCTTGACGCATTTTTTGAGGTCAACATACCTTTTACATTTTTTTGTTTTTTGGTTTTTTGTGGTGGTAAAACGTAACTTCTTTCAAGAATGGGCATCATCTTCTCTTTAGCTAGTAAATATCCGGCTGCCAAATGGATGGTGGGGGCTGGAAAGATTGAGGAAAAAGAGAAAATGGAAGAACCAGGAGCATGTCAGAATGACATTTTCCATTAATTGCTATACCAGATAGAATGGAAACAAATTTTTCTGCCATTTATAGACAAAACATCAATGTTGTGTTGTTCACAAATCAACTATTCATTTCATTTATATGGTAAAAATAGTACCATCTCCAATTGTGATATAAAATTGGATGTAAGTTGATATTTCCAAAACTATTTTTGTATTCTCATTTGTCACGGTGGATCTAAATTCAAATTTTGCTCAAATGAAAGATCTAAATCCACTTTTTGCCTTTTGTGAATGTAATATATATATATATAGTTGGAAAATGCAATTTGATTTTTTTTTTTTTGCATCTCTCCATTGGAGGTTTTCGGTCACTTTAAAAATCTAAATCACAATGTACATTTATTTTACGCCACGATTGGAGATGTTCTTATATATTTCCTCAATGGTCACCAGTTCGAATCTCCTCAGGGTCACTGAGGTGAGTACCTGACCGTAAATTTCAGGAACCCGTAGAATTAGTCGATGTGTGCGCAAGTTGGCCCGGACATCCACGGTGATTAAAAAAAAAAGGTTAGATGGAATTTGGTTTGTAAGGAAAACTAAGATTGTAATATTAACTTTCTTAATTATGTGTGGATTTAAAGTTGTATCCAAAGAACATTAGGTAGAGAAGACGAACTCTTGGATAACTCTTAGAGAAATATTCAATAGAAATCGCGATTCCTAACATCTTTTTGAGGGTGGCAATCACTTTTATATTCGACTTGAAATTGATTTAATACAATTAATATTGTTTTGGGAAATAATCTAGGAGAAGAAAATTATGGTTTTGGGTAAAAATTGAACTCTAACTAAATGTTTTGAGTATTGCTAGAGACGACTTGTTTAGTTGTTTAATTTTCGTAAAAGCTATTTCAGTTTTATTTTATTCCACATAGATATCATAGGACTATTGTTTCTTGTCACTACCCAAGAATATGTAACGGTAATTATGTACAAATCAAACAAATCTTTAAATTGTATGGAATCTAACTTTATAAGTTGTCAAAAATAAAATAAAATAAATAAATAAATACAAAGATATTACATGATTTTTTCCTTTGTTATGTAAAGAACTTATTCCATACAATAAGGGGTTCTCTATGTACTATACTGTACAAGTCTCGAAAAAGAATAGAGGAAATGTATGAGAGTTCGTTTGGGAAGAAAAATTATGTATAGTGTCTATAGCTTTAAAATAAATACTCTCCCTTGCACATGAAATTATAAAGTTTTCTTAGCAATTTAAATAAATAAATTCATAGATAATATAATTTAATTACACATGAAAGTTCAGGTTTCAAGTTTCAGTATTATCCAGCTATGAAATTTTTTACAAATATTAAGCATTTCAAGAAATAAAAATGACTGACATATATGTGAAGGGGCACATTAAAAAAATAACTTAAATTACTATTGTCCCATCTCTAACAATATAAATTTATAAATGCAAGGGATTTTTTTCCCCTCTCGCTCTTTTGGTACATAGGAAGAAATCTACTAATTGGCCCTCACGGGCATGACGCAGTGGTAAAGCAGGAGGGTTCTCTACGGAGCATCGAATGTTTGAATCTCCGCGGCAGTTGGAAGATAACATTTATGTTGGAAGGCAGGGGTTCACAAGGAGGAGAACCGTCGAATGTCCGGACCAGATGTGTATAAGTTGTGACCTCATCCGAATTAACCTGGGTGGCAAATCAGGGGGGAAGGCTGCCACTCCTCAAAATTAGTCGAGTGAAGTTTGGACACCTGTGTCATAAAAAAAAAAAAAAAGAAATATACTAATTGACCCTAACAAAGGTCGCTTCGGTCACGACTCATGTCAGCTAGAAGTAGCAGATTAATATAGACCGGTGGGTGTTCCAACATCTTCATATTTTCGTCTTGCATTTTCCCTGTATTTGCAACGTGATATGCATAACTATTTTCCATCTTAAGGTATGCAAGATCTCAATATTGAGCTGGTAAAGCAAGTATCGACAATCTTCAAGCAAAGCTCTGTTCACATTCCGCTTTATGATTGGAACTTCAAAAATCGTCTATCTTTTTTTTTAGTGGAAATGAACATTCTTATTCAGGTTAATTTCGTAGCAGATCAGATTTTAGGCACAAGAAGGGTAACAATATTCTATATAATTATTGGCCAACCATTTCATTGAATTAGTTCTATGTAGTATTAGAAGAGATAGAAGCACACAAACTAATTTAAGATTTTTTGGCAATTTAAATCAAGAAAATTTGTTCCTTCTTTGTCTTGATTTCACATGAGCCTGGGCCAATTGTACATTCTCATTTTGTCGGATTCCGTTGCTGATTTACATAGAGAAAGTCTTGATTTCAAGTTTCACATTCACTCAATTATGAAAAATTCGACTCGCATATGAAAATTCATGTTCAAAATAATTTAGAAATAAATTTTTCCATCTCTAACAAATTAAAATTTTTAAATGAGGGTGTTTAACGAAGGCAAAAATCATTACTCAACCGTCAACATGTAATACGACGGATCCATCATCGACATTAAATGACATATCTCTATGTGGTCCCTATATTGACAATATATAAACGGCATTTCCTTTCAAATGACAACTGTATTGGAAAGATGTTACACGAAAATCGAATATTTTCACATTGGTTAAGGAATCATTGTCCGTTAATTCTTACCAACCATGGTCCCACATTTTTGTACCAATATGTTCACATAAATACAGGCTAATAAATTACGTGATTTGATCTACCACTCAAGGATAAAAAGAGAGGGAGGAACATGACATGCAATTTTAATGCCAATATTCCGGCCAATGACACATGATGGCTTATTCTCTGTCAAGTGAAGAACAAAACTCATTATAGCACCACAAAATGCTTGAACGAGACTTGAATTGGATCCCTCTCTACACCCCTAACTCTCTTTACAATCTTATCCTTTCCTTGAATCAGCCTTGTTCCCAACTTATATCACCAAATGTAAAAAATATTGTCTTTTTGCCTAAAGTCCCTCATTTTTTGATACTTGTTACGAGTTAAGGTCTAATCCCTACATACGGGAAGTAATAAACAATAATAAAAATAGAAAACAAGAAAAATATACGCATATATTATAGTGATTGTTCAATCTATTTCTACTTTGCCAATGCAGGTAATGAAGAAGACGTTTTTCACACACTAAAAATCCGACATGTTAATCTTTTGTTTTATATAGTAAGGTTGTGTTTGGTGCACCATATTACACCGTATAAAGAATTTAGTAAACTTAGAATGAATAGTAGTAGGTAGATGGTATTATTATGGTGAATTAAGATGTATTACATTTTTTTTTGTTTTTCATTGAAAAGAATGTCGTTAAGTACTATTTATCTTATCGTTTCAAACCCATACCCACCATCTGCATTATGATATAGTGCAAATGACTTTTTATTTTAATTTTTTAACTAAATGATCAGAAAAATTAACTGTATTACCATCCTTTACTATTGTCCATTCTAATTTTATACTCTATTCTTTGTACGTTGTACTATGGTGCACCAAATGCAACCTTAGGATGGGTCGACTGGATCGGTTGGGATCATATAGACCCAATATAAATGGATAGAATATCCTAACACAAGATAACTTGCATACTTTTCCAATCACTACTCTACAGTGTATTAAAAGTGCCATTTGTACTTTAAATAGTTCTCAGTTCCAACACCAATAATTAGTCCATCAAAATGGAGAAACCAATGTTGGCAACACATTTCGAGTCCCAATTTTGCTGGTTCGACGATGTCTGCATTCTCGACATGGATCATTTCGTCAAGAGACTCTCCAGCATCAAGGAAAAAGGGGTGAGGCCAGATTTAATTGGTTCAATCATAACACATTATGCTTCCAAATGGCTTCCCGACCTGTCGGACGATGATGGTAAAAAAATGGTTTCGAATGTGGAGGAGTCCCCCGAAAGCGTCACGACTTCATGGATGAAGAAAAGGTTCTTTGTTGAAACTCTAGTGGGAATTCTTCCTCCTGAGAAGGAATCAATTCCTTGCAACTTTTTGTTAAGGCTACTACGAGTTGCTAGCATGGTTCGCGTTGAGCCTGCTTATCGCGCTGAGCTTGAAAAGCGCATTTCATGGCAACTCGACCAGGCTTCCTTGAGGGAACTCTACTATGGTAGTAAATCAGACACTAGTACGACCCTGCTTGATGTTGAACTTGTTCTTCGACTGGTGAGGGGGTTCATGAATTTGGATGAAGCCGTAAGAAGTGGAGTAGCCCTTATTAAAGTTGCAAAACTTGTAGATTGTTACCTTGCAGAAGCGGCCGTTGATTCCAATTTGACATTGTCTGAATTTGTTGCTCTTGCTAGCGAGGTTCCAGGTCATGCTCGCGCCATGGATGATGGATTGTATCGTGCCATTGATACCTACCTAATACCTACCTCAAAGTAAGTTATATTGAACAATATTTCTCTCTTTCTATCACATTTAACACTCACTCTATGTCTGTGTTTTAAGAGCCAATCAAGGCTCCAATTTTGAACCTCCCATTTGGTTATTACACGCCTATTAGTAGATTGGAAATCTCAGGGTTCTTTCTGGTTCACAACTTGGATAGAAATGGACCCTTTTAGTGGGAGGTACAATATTCTATATTCTGTGGCTATGTCAGTTTGTTTACATACATCTTATCCCGACAAAAAGCTACCAAGATACCTAAACACTGGATTTTATATACGTTGTCCATTCATGTTTGGGGTGGCATGGTCCGCTTTGGTCTGATTTTGAAGAAAACTGAATCAAGAACAAGTGGGACTCACATAAATTGAACCATTGGTTCCATATGTAATTATGAACCAAACAGTTCACTTCCATTTTAAAAACTTAATTTTAAGTATTTAAATTAGCCTTATGCATCCAAATAGAAATTCAAGCAGCACAAGTACCAAATTTTTTCTTCCTCATTGATAGGTCACTCAGTTTCTGGCTTTCTAAGTCTTAATTGCACCAGCAACTATTATAATTTTCAATTGGAATCAAAACACATTAAAAAATTTTTTTCAATTTTTAAAATTTCGGGTTTTTTTCCGTTTTAGATATGGAACCAAGACCCGTTCTTGGTCTTAACTCTTAATAACCAGAATCAATTAAAATATAGGTAGAACCGACCGAACTAGCCAGTTTGGTTCCGTTCCGATTTAGTCTGGTTCGACTACATAACCCCAGATGAACTCATGAAAATTGAAGGATTCGGTGGAATTAATCAAGATTCATTATTCTGGCAGGCACATCCAGGGGTGTCAAAGAAAGAGAGAAACAGGCTTTGTAAACTAATTGATAGCAGAAAACTGTCATTAGAGGCATCCCTTCATGCAGCTCAAAACGAGCGATTGCCCGTTCGCACTGTAGTTCAAGTGCTCTTTTCAGAGCAAAACAAGCTCAACAAGCAGATTCTTGATTTCAGTGGCTCTTTCAGTGGCATGCTTAGTCCAAACACCGCGCTAGATGCCCCGGCCCGGTGCTTGTCAAAGCGCGAAATAAACGTGCAACAGATGGAAATAAAGAGGTTGAAAGAAGATGTTCTAAGGCTACAGAGCTATTGCATGACACTAGAAGGAAAGATTGATAAGCTAATGGAGAAAAAGAAAGGATTTCTCGTTTGGAAGAAGTTCGGAATTCCAACACTTAGGGGAAACAAGAATGAAGATGTTGAAAGAGAAGCCGAGGTAGGAATAGGGCTAAAAACTCCGTTGCAGATGAAAACAAGGCTCGTAAAAACTAGAACTCCGAACAAATGGAGGAAATCATTGTCGTGATCAAGCTTGATGAAGGAAACAAAATTGCTGCTCGACTCTTTGATCTGTGGGAGTGATTTCCATTCTACGACCCCTACTGTCCAACTTAGAACAAATATCTCCTAATATACATAGCAGTAAAAGCAAGATGTGCACGTGAATCTGACTTTCGTAATTTTCTATTCAAATAGGATCATAATTTGTATTATACTTTCTATCATATTAATTATGCCATGTACTTTTCCATCAAATCAATTAACATTTCAGGCCAAACTCATCATAGTAATACATGCAAATTACCACACAGGACCATAGATAGTGGAAATGATCAATACTCATAGACTTTTTTTTTTTTTTTTT
>CAIGRT010212714.1:0-16192 GCA_903798405.1 Fraxinus platypoda
TTACACAATTATGCATAGAAATATACTCAATTTCGATTCTAATTAAATCCAGAAAAGTGTTAAATAAGTGTGTTTTTACACACTTATCATCGTGTCTTCAATTCATGTTCAACTTTATGTATCTAAAATTTTTTATTCTCAACTTAGACTAGTACCAATAAATCTAAAGTAAAGACATATTCTCGATATGATCTGAACCATCTATGTGGTCTTTGAGTACTAATTATTGATAAAAATTTTCATCAATTTAAAAGATGAAAAGGTCGTTCGGGCCTTTTTCATGCTTTTTTCGAAAGTCTAAAGAAAGCTGCAATCAAGAGGATTTCTCTAATCCTTCTTGACGAAATTTGCAGCTACATTGACTTAATTGGCCCAAATAAACATTTAACCCCTATTTGATAACCATTACAAAGAGAAATTGAAGGAAAATGATATTTTGAATAATGATAAGGAAATGTGTGGTTAAAAAGTAGAGAAATTTTTTAAATTTACGTATAAAAATATTTTATTGTGTGAACGTATAATTAAAAATGAGTATAAAAAGTAAAGAGTTGTTTTAATGAGAGTCAAACGGGGACTTAAAACCCTTTCCTTTCGGCAAACACAAATGTCCTCACAGTCAAAAGAATAAAGCTAGATGTACATTCTAATTAGACAAGGAGTCTGACACACTCCCTATGTGGAAGAAATAAGATCAGTGATGTGATTGATGTTTTTAAGTTCCTGTTTGATCTACATTAAAATTTTCATTTTCAATTACACATTATTCAATAAAATAATATTTTACATCGTATCAATAACTTTTTTTTTTTAATCACACATTCTCCATCAATCTATTATTTTAAAATACATTCTTTTAACATAACGTGGCTCAAACACACCCTAAAATCAGTAGTTTAAATTATTGTCATGAAAAAATGTCAAACTTAATGTAAATCATGATGTAACGTGATTGAAATTAAAAGGATAAAGTATTTTGTCATGGGTGATACTTTGTGCGTGGCCCCTCCATTTGAGGTGCGTAAATTTGGGTGTACATTGAGGGTGTGTACAAGTATCATTTTCTTTTGTCATATATATCGGCGCAGTGAAATGTGAAGTCTTTCGGTCAATCCATCTCTCTCTCTCTCTCTTTCCCAGTAAAAGTCAATAGAGAGAAGCATCTAAATCCACGCACACTTCTCAGAGTCGTGCACCGAGAAAGTGACAAAGAAAATGACTGATGAATGACAAAACCAAGTGGAGAAATAGGAAAGGACGGACAAGGCGATAAAGCAGTTGGTTTTCAGTTGGTTAATTTAATGGTGGAAAAACAATCCAATCCAAGGGGTAATTTCGTCACTTTGCAGCTCCACAGATGCTCTCCATTGGTGCTGCCGCTGCCGCTGCTCCTGATGTGGTTGTCGGAATAACTCTCGCCGGCGTTGCCTTGGCCGCCTGTGATGCCTTGGCCACAGGTTTATTTTGCGGTACTAGGTGAAGAAACCCTAGGAGATACAGTGAAGTGAATTATTTATTTAAGAATAGTAGAAAAATAACTAGTTTTGTAGATGAAAGCTCTAAAACGAAGTCAATCTTCGTCGAAATCTTCCTTGCCTTCATCATCATCTTCAAATACGTCATCGTCTTCACCATCTTCGTCCTGGATTTATTTGAGATCGGTTCTATTTGTTGTAGCTTCATCATCACCAGCTTCGTGTTCTTCCTCTTCTTCGACCGATCAGTGAGTCTCTTTATCTTTTAGCATATAGTTTAACTGTTTCTAGTTCAGATCCTGTTCCTGTAATTCTCGGTAATTACTCCGTATGCCCAATCCATTGTCTTAGTGCAGCCAATATTTTAGTATATTCATAAATATGGAGTTCAGAATCTGAAAACAGAAAAAGCAAAAAAAATCGTTTATTTTCGTATTTAATTTTTGTCTTTTTTTTGGGTTTCTAGCTTCAATCAGCGCTTCTTCTTTTTTTAAGTTTTGTTTGTTGTGGAGTTATATCAATTTGACTAAGAAGCTAAATAATAAACTAGTACTAAATTATATTGCCAGTCAAATATTATGTGAGGACTTTGTTTGATTCATTTTGTCTAGTATATGGCATTTGATGAAGTAATTATAGAATTTTTGAATTTTTTATTCCACTAATATTTCAAATGTTCATATCAAGAACATGCAATTGGTCAAATATCATGAAAGGACAATGTCAATTAGTTTTTTTTTTTTTTTTTCCTGTTGGTCAAGAATATGAAGATGCGGCTGTTCAATTTGGAAAACAAAGAATATATGTGCTGGATGATTTCATTTTGAGGATTAAATTTTTAAAAGATTTCTACTTGGACATAATAGATAGAGTTAAGATTCTTTACATTACGTTGTACAAGGAATTAATTGGAATAACATTGTAAAATACCCAAAAAAATTACTGGTAATTATAAATTGACTTCCTCTTCCCAAGACTCGAGCTTTTTCCATTTTTCTTACACTTGCATTGAACAAGGTGTATGGTTGAAAGTTTTATTCTGTGTGAGGACGAACGATTAGAACGTGTGGATGACTTGAATACAGAGAAAAAAAATCCTGTGGAAGTTGTTTACTGCTGACGTTGCCTCTTTCTGAATCGTTCATAATTCATGACTTTATATATCTTAACATTTTATTCCAGTGTTTGCGTTACTTTATATATTAAGATAGTGATCGAAAAGGGTTTTGTATGGATACAAGGACATCCTTGATTTTGGCACAGCCTGCCCCAACCTGCTTCTTGTTTTTCTCTAGGTTAATGTTTTGAGGTCTTTATGACATTTTAATAGTCAAATGTCATTTGGTACTAATTCTTTTTCGTTATCGTTTGTTTGGGATATATATATATATATATATATATATATATATTACTTAAAATAATTGAAGTTATTTCTGTTTGGAGGTTGTAGAACTAAGGCCTTCCACATCAGCTTTTAAATTGAAATACTTATCTTCTTAGTGTTATGATTGGAAACTTACATTCTTTCGTTGTTAGTGCTTTCTCATTCATCAAATGAAAAATTAGTAATATTTCCATTTCCAGGGGTCATCTTAAATCGCCATGGTCGCGCAGAAAAAGAAAACACATATTATCGCCTTGTCAATGGAGAAATTTGTTCACATCAGATGGAAAACTTCGTGATGGTGGAGTGAAATTTCTGAAGAAAGTTCGCAGTGGAGTGAGTGGCCCTTTTATTTAGCTCACATGTTTTCTCCATTTCGAAGAAAAAAAATTGAACTGTTATTGTGTTTTATTTGCTTTTAAATGAGTAATATACTTGGAATTCCCTTTGAATATGACTGTTATTTGTAGGGTGTTGATCCAAGCATCAAGGCAGAGGTTTGGCCATTTCTTCTTGGAGTGTAAGTTGATTCTCTTTTGGAAGTGATAGCAGCATGTCATTGCTGAGATTAATGATGTAACCTGATTTTTTTAGAAATGTACTTAACTAGCTAATTTTCCGTTTTGGGTTTGGAGATAAAGGGTTAATTTGGTTCAATAATGAGCATCATTTCAAAATGTCAGTATTAATGTATGTTTTAAATCTCTTAACTTTGACTTTCGTTCATGACGTCTTATTGTAGTGTTTGTGTGTGTAAGGTAATCTATGGAGGCCTTAACATCTTTTACACATTAAAAACTGAAGAGAAAAGGAAAGAATGGAAGAAACAAGGGGAAAGAGCATCTCTACTTCCTGATCAGCAATTTTAATAATCAATGTTCCCTTGTCTTATTGTTTCTGTTGTGTATCTAAAGAAAATTTAGTTGGCAAAATCTCATTCTGCATTGATTCTGACTATTTATCTTTCTGCAGCTATGACCTATCCAGTTCCAAAGAAGAAAGAGATGTTATAAAAACTCAGATAAGGTGGTTACCTCTTATTTTTCCCTTTTTATTAATTTTTTGAATCTTTATTTTCCATCTGTGGCAGATTAGTTGATATCGTGTTTTAAGTGTATTTTATGTTCACTTACTTTTGTCATTCAATTGATGGATGCAGAAAGAAATATGAGAAACTACGGAGAAAGTGTCTCCGTCTTCTTAAACATAATAGTGATCTCTTTAAGTTAAATGAAACTAGTGAAGCAAGCAATGGTGACAGTGGAAGTCTCATTGAAGGCATCGGTTCCCCCAACTCTGAATATGTTGTGAGCGCCAGAGAATCCCTTTCTAGTGAGGAAAGGTTTCCCTATGATGAGGACTCCGGTCATCATACTAACACACTTATGGATGGATGTGCTGGTTCTAAACGAGTCACGTATCCAAATGACATCACATTCTCCGATTCATCGTACTCAGACTCCTCGGAAGACCCCGATGCAAGCCAAACTTTCTACTTCACAGAAAACGGGGAAGAGAATGATCGTGCTATTCCCTTGATAGAGAATTCTTCTCCCTCAAAGATGGAGGTCCAGTCAGAACCCCGAAGTGCAGAAGATTTTGCCACCTGGCAGCGAATCATCCGCCTTGATGCTGTCCGTGCTAGTGGTGAATGGATAGCATACTCCCCAGTTCAGGCTGCAGTGTCAGAAGGCAAAGCACGCTGTTCTGCTGAGGTGGTTAGATTGAAGGATTATGATCACCTCGAGCCCTGTAGGATGTTCCATGCTGCCCGTTTAGTTGCCATTCTTGAAGCCTATGCACTTTATGACCCCGAAATTGGCTATTGTCAGGGAATGAGCGATCTACTTTCCCCCATAATCACTGTTATGACAGAGGACCATGAAGCTTTCTGGTGTTTTGTAAGTTTCATGAGGAAGGCTCGTCATAATTTCAGGCTTGATGAAGAAGGAATCAGAAGGCAACTGAACATTGTTTCTAAAATTATCAAGTTTAAGGATTCACATCTTTTCAGACACTTGGAAAAACTTCAGGCCGAGGATTGCTTTTTCGTTTACAGAATGGTGGTGGTACTCTTCAGACGGGAACTGACTTTTGAACAAACTCTCTGTCTTTGGGAGATCATGTGGGCTGACCAGGCTGCAATTCGAGCTGGAATTGGGAAGTCTGCATGGAGCAGGATAAGGCAGCGAGCCCCACCAACAGATGATCTCTTGCTTTATGCAATTGCAGCCTCTGTATTGCAGAGGAGGAAACAAATCATCGAAAAGTATAATAGCATGGACGATATTTTGAGGGAGTGCAACGCAATGGCCGGGCATCTTGATGTATGGAAGCTTCTGGACGATGCACACAACTTGGTGGTAACCCTCCATAACAAGATCGAGACGCCTTTATGATGTGTGTATGTCCACATCGCTAATTTATTCACTTTGATTAT
Source organism: Fraxinus platypoda (assembly GCA_903798405.1). Classification (NCBI taxonomy): domain Eukaryota; kingdom Viridiplantae; phylum Streptophyta; class Magnoliopsida; order Lamiales; family Oleaceae; genus Fraxinus; species Fraxinus platypoda. The sequence continues at coordinate 5,300 of CAIGRT010212714.1, forward strand.
CCCTGCTTTAACGTGTCAAAATTGTCTGGTAAGTCTCTTGGACTCGAATTTAGACACGTTGAGAAAACAAAATCATGTTGGAGGCTGCTTTACTCGGTCGAGTGAGATAAAGGGAAAATTCTAACTTAAAACTTGAGATGTGATCTTTTGAGTTGAATGCAGTGGATGGTGAGCTAAAATTGTTGACGCTGATATGTGAATTGACTAATACCATACCTGTATGTTAGGAGGATTTGGCCTAATTGTTGTTTAAATAATGAAACAAGACATAATTTCTTGTTAGATAAATGTGTGCTTGAATAGGTAAATCCTTCAATGGGTTTGATTGCATAAATTGTTGATTGAATTAAATTTTGATGAATATTAAATTCAATGGTTATTGTGAAATCACTTTCAACTATGGTTTTAGCATCCAATTATGTAATCCTAATATAAGAGGAAGAATTGAAATATAATTGGTATACCAAAACTAGGTATAAAGTTCCAACCAGACTGATCTAGTGGATAAATCTATCGACATACGTAATCAATCCCCAAATCCGGAGAAGCTCAAGTAAAAATGAAAGAATAGGGCAAGGGAAATGGGGGAAGCCACTAAGTTGAAAGCCTCTTTAGAGATTACGTGCATGTACTACAGGAGCTTGCAAGCTCGTGAAGTACGGAATGAGCCGCCTTGTCTAAGAAGATCACTCTCGAAACTTAAATTCTTGGAGAACAAATGGGGATTCTAAAATTTTGTTGTTAACAATTTTTTCGTCATGAAATCGAAATCATGGTCTTTACAAGAAATTGAAGTCTTCATATATCTATAGACTTGAGAGTGAAGTTATGACAAGCAACGAAAAAGGCTCGAATATTACGTTTGCATTTTAATTTTACTATTTTTAAGAAACTAAGAACAAATCTACGTACCCACGAAGGAAATAAGAAAGTGTAGATACCATTACAAAAATAGTACAACACATAAAAGGGCAACATGTTTGTTTCCACAACATATTAGATGGACGACAACAATGGCTCTTTTAAATTCAGGAGACACAAAAGGACACAAAGTTCCATACTAGACTGCAAAGGAATATTATTTTCATTCAACAACATAAATTAAAAATAATAATAATAATAATAACGAAAATAAAGTCGTCGACTTCTTTCCGATCATTTCTCCTTGGTGTAGCTTCGGATGGCGAAGGCCAACCCTAAGATCAAGAGAGGGACAATGAACTGCAAAATCTTGATCATGAAATCCGAACCCTTGTTTGCATTGGACGCAACTTGTTGAGGTGGAACGAAAGTGCGTTTCTTCGGAACCGTTGACATATCTATCGTCCCAATCAAATATTTGTCCATCATCTCTTTAGCGGAATCACTGTGACCGATATCTTCAAAGTCGGCGGTTGCATCTTTTCCTGCATCACGACGAATTCATTAGGCAATGTTACATATAAATCTTTACGAGGTTAAATACACTGGCAATCACTAAACTTTTAAAGAAATTTCTGAACTTCTTTTGTTTCAAGTTAGTAACTAAACTTAAACTTTGTTACAATTTGATAACTCAATCAATATCCATTGGTTTGAGGTGACATAGCAATATATTATTTGCCAGCTGAGGAGCCACATCAGTTTTTCCGTTAGTCAAACTAGATATAGACGGAATGACCAAATTGAACAAAGTTCACATTCAATATTCAACATTAAAATTTTGCATTCAAACCCAAATCTTTACTCGTCCACATTATACTCGGGATGAGTGAAACAGAGAAGGAAGAATGAGATTATCGTAGCATTACCACTTGATGATAGCAAAACTTCATCACCTCCGGGATGATCGTCCATGAATGGGGATACATCATATACCTGATGAAAAAAATTTGCAGTGTTAGATCACAAACGGTATATTTGAGACAAAGAATTCAAACAGTGTACCTCCCAATGAAACCTGGTAATATAGACATAAAAGAATGCAGGAGTCATTACGGTTTCTGTTTGATATATAGTCAGTTCCCAAATTTTGCATATTTTTTCACACCCAAATCCAACCCATCACCGATATTCTTGGAAACCAAAGGGAAACCAAAGGGTAATTACCCCAAAAAGAAAAAGACCAAGTAGAAACCAAAGGGAAGCTTCTATGCAGTCAAAGACAGCTAGATAGGCAACCACACCTACCTACACATTTAACTACATATTTCCAACTACCAACTGCATAGCCCATATATTTCAAATTAAATCAGTTAGTTCAAACATCATGTAAATACAAACAAAAATCACTAAATACATGCAGATAGCCGATAAACAACCATCAATTTTCTTTGGAAGTTTTCACCTAAGCTTTGCAGAACTATCTCTCTTACAGTAATGAATTCCGGCATTTTTATTTCTTGTAACTCATTAACAAGGAACTCTTTTAAGTCATGTTGAACCGAATGCTTGACATTCGAGAAACACAAGTATTTTTTTTCTTTCTACTATTTAAATGTATAAATATTGAGAGTGCATGCCTCGTGCTTATATTCTTATTTTTGCAGGTTTGTTCATTGTCTCATAAAGCAGAAAAGATTTAATATTTCCGAGAGAGAAAAATCAGTAAAATAAAAACGGGAGAAAGTCTGCAGTGAGATGTATACGTAATTTTTACTACAAAAGATTAAATTTCAACTATTTCATCGATCTACTTTCTTATTTAAAAAGACAATTTTACCTCTGGCATGAAAAGATTAAGAAATTTTTTTTAAAAAATAGATCATTTTAATTTCAAATTTCGCAGCATAACTAAGCATTGAGTTCGATCTATAGAAAACTTATGACATAGACATCAATTTTGATGTCTCAGAGATTGAGAAACAAAGCGCACTCTTTTCACCTTCAAATATCAGAATTTATAATGAGCAAATGCCAAAGATTACGAGCTATAAAATAATTTAAACTAGCACAGTAACACCCCAATAATCCGGATCACCGTATAGAAAACTCATAATCAGTATTTACTGGACTAACTACTTAGTCTTGATTTTCATCTTAAAAATTCAATCATATTAAGAACTCCAATCTGAATGGATCCTCTGAGCTTTTTGCTTGGATTCTCTCCAGTTGTATCGGTCAACCATAGTCTAATCGATCAAGGCCGGCGCTGACTATTAGGCGGCCTAGCTCTTGCAGTGAATATTTTTACTAGTAAAAATATTTTCAACTATTTATAGAATCTCCAAAATCTAAAGGCCGGCCCTTTAACCGTTTATAGGTTGATTATTGTTTTAGTCAATATTATCTTTTGATAACAAGTATCATCAACGAAAGTAAAAGTCAAATCCGAACTATAAAGGAAACAAATTATAAATCTGAATTCAAAAAAAAAATAAAAATGATCTGACCTTTCCATCGATTACAAGCCAACAATCCCTGATAGTTCTGTGCTTTGAAACCTCATCAAATGCGTAAATTTTCGCCATTTTCGCTCAGAAGCAATTCACTGAACACAGATTCACTTAATAAGTTCAAGAATCAATACAAAATTACTTACAGAAAATTATTAAATACGGAATCGAACGAATATACAAAAATAAAAGCGGGATCGCAATCAAATTCTTACATCCAACGGATTCCAAATTGTCTTCTCTTCAATCGCCTTTGCCAGAAAGTCTACAGAGAGAGAGAGAGTAATGCAAAGATTGAGAGCAAAGGAGTGTGGATTGAAGAATATTTAAATATCCAGATCTTTAGTGAATTGACATTTTCGCCCTCAAACTTTGGCAGAAATTACAATTATTATTTATTTATTTTTTTCAAACTAGATTTGTTGTACTATTTTAGTCAAAGAGACTATTGGATAGTAAACATGACCTAAGCCGCGTTGTTGGCGTAGGTCACCTCAAAATCGAGTTATACGAGCTCGATAAACTCGAATTAAACACTCTAAATATGATCGATTAAATTTTTTCACATCACTTAATCTAAAACCTCTTCTAATCAAACACAATGCTTTCAGAAAATTATTCAAACATGTTCAAAAGCGATTTTTTAGATTCATAAACAATTTTCGACATTTCAAAAATTCAACCAAATGGACCAATAGTTTGAGCTCCATTTTTTCGGGAGAATAGATTTTACAATAATTCGAGAATATGTGGTTAAAAAGTAGGAAACGTTGAATTTACATGAAAAATTAATTTATCGGAAGAATGTATGATTGAAAACAAATTAAAGAAAAAATGATTTTTTTTTTTTTTTTTTAATGGAGTTCAAACATCAGCTAAAAATCTTAATTTGTAAATTTTGATTTCTTTAAGAAAAATATTTCAAGTTTATGTTCTTATTTGATAGGGATTGAAATCAAAATTTTAATTTATCATGAGATTCACAATTTTTCAATCATATATTTCATCAAAATTTACAAAAAAAAAATAAAAAAAACATGACTTTTATCCCTCACCAAACATGGGATAAACTATGTTTATATGATTGATTAGTGTTCATTTTACAGAGGTGCCATCAATAAACAAGTAAAAAATCGAAATCGATGACTTGCCAATTTAGACCGTAGCCTGGCCGCCCACGGAGAAATAGTCCACAGAAGTGGGCTCCCAATTTTGGTGGGCTAAGTTAAATTCCAACACGGGAACTTTCTAAATCAATTTTGATGTCTAATTTAGATAATAATAATATACAAAAGTCATTTAACAAATATTATTTTATTAGGAAAAAAAAAAGTCAATAAAAATTGTTTTGTTTTTGAATTATCCTGTTTCCAAGTCAAATCTTAAGGAATGACTCACATTTAGCCCATGTTTGGTAGACATTAAAATCAATTTTTTAGTAGATTCAGATAAAAATTGATGAAATGCGTGGTTGAAAAGTTGTGGGTCCCATGAAATGTGTGCTTAAATTTAATTGTTGACATTGATTTGAAATTTTAATTGGATTTTAATTCAAATCAAATGGGGGCTTTATTATTCTGCTTTAGTTTTGTAGGTTTTTATTAGGTGGTTCGACTTTAAAAATTTATTTTTAAAATTTTTTACTTCAATAATCATTAAGAGCTTGACTATTTTTTTTTTTCTATTTTTTCAAATTTATATTTTTCTAGATTTTCTCAGATTTTTTTTTTCAAACCTTTTAATTTTAAATTTTTGTTTTGTTTTTGAGAATTTGTACTCTATTTTTTTTTTCAAAATTTTTATTTTTTATTTTTTAGAATTTAAAATTTATTTTAGAATTTTTATTTTTTAGATTTTTTTTTAATTTTATATTTTAGAATTTTTAATTTATAGAATTTTATTTAAATGCATATTTTCAATATTTTGAGTTTTTTCAACGTTTTTAATGAAATACTAAAACATTAAAAATATGTTTTGAATTTAGCCCTTGTTCGATAGAGATTAAAATTAGATTTTTAGTGGATTTTGATAAAGTTGGTGGAATGTGTGGTTGAAAAGTTGTGAGACCAATGAAATATGTTATTAATATTGATTGTTTGATTTTGACTTAAATTAAAATCTAATTTTAATCAATACTAAATAAGGGCTTAATGTTAAAAGTTTAAACTTGTTTTCAAGTATGTATTTTCACCCAAATCAAAAAAGTTTTGGATGTTTTGAAAACATGAAAACTCAAAATAGCTTCGAAATGGAAAACTAAATGCCTTCTTAGGAATCTTACCAAATTGGGACCAATTACATAATCGAGGAGCTCAAATTTGTGAAATCCAATTTCCGGAGTTTAAGCCCATTCGCTTCTATATATAGCCCTCGTTTGATCCCCATTTTTTTCAAAATACATTTTTCTCTATCTTCTTTTCAACCACGCATTTTTCAATAANTCTATCTTCTTTTCAACCACGCATTTTTCAATAAAATAATATTACATGCAATCCAAAAACTTTTTTTTTCATTTTCACTACCCATTTTTCATCAATCTATTATTTCACATTGCATTTTACACCGAAAATGAGATTCAAACATGTCCTTAGAAGGCGGAGAACCATTTTCCTTTATTGTTTATATTTTCTAATGAAAAGTTAATTATGTCCCTATTTGGTTTAGATAAAAATAAAATTTTTAATAGATTTTGATAAAATTTTTATCTCACCCCAACCCAACCTTGTGATTCCACACGTCTCGAATATAATCTCCTTCAACCCTTTCTCCTTTCCCTACAACCCCAAATGAACATAAACCCTTTTAGAGGCCTTGCAAAGGAATAAATCTGCTCTCCATCTCATCACATCTTAAACATAAGCCATTCAATTCACTTATGTTTTCTACTGAGCGAGATACACCTTATTATGCTTGTGAAATGACCCATAAAAAAATTCTCACCTTGGAAGAACATTCAACTTTCAAGCTAGGAACAACCAATAGAGGTCCTTTACCTTAGAGATCCCGGTATCCACTTTGGACTATACAAGTGCCATACTTATAATAATGCCATATAAATTCATCCACATCGTTTTTTGGTTCGAGAGGAATATGTTAAGAATAGAAGGCGAAATTATATGGTACAATATGAAATAATAATTACAACACAAGAACGATTAGTAGAGGAATGAAGAATTTATTAATATAGAGAAAGAATACAAAATATAGTGTTTCTAACTTGATTCTAACTCATACAAAGTCATATGAAAGCCATACAATTCGTGGACTATATATAGGATTCAGAAGAATATATTATGATTGGAAAGATAATAAAAAATGAGCAAAAAATAAGGAAATAAATATTTTCAGAATAACGCTGTTGCTCAAGTGTCAGCCGAACGCCAGTTGAGAGTCATGAGGTGCTTGATCATAAAGCTAGCGCTAAGCGAGCGACAGGCTTGCGCTTTCAATAGTGGTCAGGCCCTGAGTTTCGGGTTCAAAATTCATTTCTTAGCGCCTAGGCGCTTCGTTTAGGCACACAAGCGCCCATTTGTTGCTCTAAACTCCAATTATCAACTTTGACCCATCTTTAACTCCCTTTTCAACCAAAATACGATCAAACATCGAAATATGAGTCACATATTTAACAAATCTCCACCTTGACACAAATTTCACAACAATTAACAAACTTCAAAAAATTCTCCATTTGGAGACCAACTCCACTGCAAGGAATAGGCCATAGCTTTTCACTCAAAAAAAAAAATTCTCTAACAGAAATTCCCCTCATCTTCCACAAAGTCCGATTGGGACAAATCCAATTAACTGAATCCAAGCACTACTCAGCAGAATTACCTCGGGTTCCCAAAATTTGCTGTAAAATCAAAAATAACTCAAAAGTTACCAAACAAGGCCGAGACATGCTCTAAAACAGAATCAAGATAACCAAATACTCTCGTTAAAGGTTCTTTGCTAAACTCAATACCTTCAACCACACTCAACGCACACGCCACTAAATCAGCTTTCCTATACCTATGTGGAGGCCTAATATTCCTTCTGAATCCGTCTCTAGCAATTGAATATAATGGCACCACTGGTGGAGGCAACGGCAAAGAAGCATTATCTATAATCTCTAAACTCAACTGAGATGTATTTTTCAAAATGGACCCCAAATAAAATTCCAACGGTACTGTACCAAACTGTATATCCACCAAAGTACTAAGTCTCTGTTGATTTATCTTTAAAGATTCTGCACAATCTTGCAAGATATACAACTAGGACTTTTTATGTCCATGCAATACAATATTGACATATTTACAAACCCTCAAGACTCCACTTTCACCAATGAACTTGTACCCTTTTGAATCAAAAGTAGTCAAAGAAATAAGATTTCTTTTTTTGACAATCCCATCCAACATCTTAAGTTTGACCCTTCCAATACTAGCAATTTTATAGGATGCGTTGTTGCCTATAACTACAACACCTCTCGAAACTTCTTCATATGTTGAAAACAAATCTCAATTAGTACACATATCAAAAGTGCAAGCTGTATCGTGAATTCAATCATCGTCAGGTTTGGAATCACCACTAGAAATAACCAAAAGTTCACCACTTAAACAGTTCTCTACAACATCGGCTTCACCTGAAGTTTCTGGTTGCTTTCATTTCTTAATTGCAGCCAATTTTTTCTATTCTTTAACTTGTAGCAATCATTTTTATGTGTCCCTTCTTATAATAGTTACAAACTTTATTACCAAAGTTAAACTTGGAACTGCCCGCTCATAATCATCGTGAACAACATGGTTTTCTCCTTGAGTCTCAGATCAAACAAGATGCTTGATATCCTCCTTTAAAAATAAAGCATCATAAACTTCTTCAATGGTGAGAGTATCACGAATATATAATATCGTGTCTCTAAACGACATATACGAAACTTCTTCAACGGTGAGAGTATCACGAATATATAATATCGTGTCTCTAAACGACATATACGAAACGGATAACAAACACAACAAAATCAACCCAAAATTATTTTCATCATACTTAACCTCCAAAGTTTTCAAATCAGCGACAATTTCTTTAGAGATAGCAAGGTAAATTTTTAAGGATGTACTTTATGTCATACGATGAGAATACAAAAGTTGCTTCAGGTGCAATTTGCTAGTTAGAATATTAATCATGCACAATTGATCCAACTTCAACCATAATGCAATTGAGGTTTTTTCCTTCAAAATATCTTGAAAAATGTGATTCGAAAAATGAAAATGAATTTGAGAAAGGGCTTTTCAATATTTACGTTGTTTCTCATCCATCGACCAATTTGAGGGCATCCTGTCAAATCCCAACAAAGCGTTGTCTAAATCTATCTGAGTGAACAATGTTCACATCTTCTCCTGCTGCAACGAAAATCTAGTACTGCGATTCAAAAGCGGAATGTCATACTTTATAGTTGTCCTCACAAGAATAAAAAATCTCGAACAAATCAAACTTTAAGCTCTGATACCATTTGTTATGAACAGAAGACGAGATTATATGGCACAATATGAAGTAGCAATCATAACACAAGAACAATTTGCAGATGAATGATGAATTTATTAATATGGAAAAAGAATACAAAATATTGTGTTTCTAACTTAATTCTAACTCATACAAAGTCATATGAAAGTCTTACAATTCATGGACTATATATAGGACTCAAAACAATATATTATGATTGGGAAGAAGATAAAAAATGAGCCAAAAATTAAAAAAAATATTTTTCGAATAACGCTGCAGCCTAGCACTAGTTGAGCGCCGCGCGACACTCGAGCATAAAGCTAGCATGAAGTGAGCGGTGGGTTAGCACTTTCAATGGCACTCAGGCGTTGAATTTTAGGTCCAAAATATGTTTCTTGGCGCTTAGGCGCTCCGTTTGGGTGCTTGGGCGCTGCTCCAAATTCCAATTATCAATTTTGGTCATTTTTAACTCATTTTCATCCAAAATATTATCCAACGTCGAAATCTGAGTCACATATTCAACATAACATTAAAATATTCGTATAAAACTATTAAAACTGAACCATTAATTCAATATGCATCTCACTATATCTCCGTAGTGATAAGATCACTCACTCTATCCAAAGTAGTGAATGTGGGGGAAATACAACCTAAAAGAGGGAACTGATAAATGTAGTTTCTACACTTATTCGAAACCCTAAATTATGATATTTTATTGTCTTTTGGATAAAATTTTATCTAATTTATGTTATATTGTATTTTGTAGGTAAAATTTTATGTTTAATGAAGAATTGAAGAAAATAATACAAAAGTGGAGAAAAATGACAAAATCCAAAGATGAAACCTTGGAAAGAAATATTACATTAAATGGGTCTCAATAGACTCTTATTAAAAATTTTAATTGGAGGCCCAAATTATATATATGGGAAGATACACATGAAAAGGGGGGCGCACAGAAAATAAGGAGAAAAAGAGAGGACGGACGCAGGCGACAGAAACAGGGAAAGAAAAGCCAGGAAAAGAAGAGAAAAGAAAAGAAAAAAAGAGAGAAGAGAAAAGAAAAGAAGAAAAGTCAAAGGAAAACTGAGAAGAAACGCGTAGAGAAAAAAAGAAAGAAAAAGAAACGAAATTGCAAATACCAGAAATTTTCACGTTTCGTCAATTTTTGGAGATTTCTTTCCACTTTTGTGTGTTTTTTTATTTTTACAATATGAATAATTAATTTTTATATTAGGAAAAACAATGTAGTCGACTTGTGATCCTTTATTTTTTTATTCAAAATTTATGTGAGTTATTTATTTATTTATGTGTTGGTTTTATTATGAGTTTAACGCATTAAATTACCTAATCAATAATTTGATGATTATGTGAGTCTCTTTCGAATAGAGAGGTGAGTTTGAGATTTAGATCATATAATAAAATTTGGTAAATTAGTATAACGTGTAGAGATACATATACTAATTATTGCGGTTATAATCTGAATATTTAGAACTAGTGTTTCGTTTAATTAAAGTTGATTCACATATATGGAATTGAATTAGTTAAATAGGCTCAATGAGAACTCGAGAAAAGTAAATTGAATACAATAGAAGAATTCGATCAAACACTACATTAGGTTATGAATCTTGAATTAAGAATAAATGTGATCAATATATGAAATTGTTATGCCCTAATATTCATCACATATTTGAATATTCAATTATTCATTGTTTGCAATCATTTTATATTTGCAATTAGTTAAAAGTAGTTAAGAAAAATAATCACACCATCATAATTATTTACTTGCTTTTATCAAATAGGAGTTAGAAAAATTAGATTAAGTCCTAAAGTATAGTCCTCATGGGAACGATATCCAGTCTCAAAGGTCCACTATACTGCTTGTTACGATATCGTACACTTGTGATATAAAAAAAATAAAACAAGTTTTTGACGCCGCTGCCGGGGACTATTTACTTTTAGTCTTAGTTTATTTTATCTTTAATTGTTATTTGATTTGATTTGATTTTCTTTTATTAAAAAAAAAGGTGTTCGTTGTATGCTCCGTACC
>CAIGRT010212718.1:0-35926 GCA_903798405.1 Fraxinus platypoda
TTCTTGAAAAGATCTTTATATGGTCCAAAGCAATCACCTAGACAGTGATATAAAAGATTTGATTCTTTTGTACTATCCATAGGGTTTTAATGAAGTAAGTTTGATCATTGCCTATATTTCCAACATGATGATGCTAATAATGACTATGTATTCTTATTGCTATATGTGGACGATATGCTCTTAATTGGTTCATCACCTAAGTGGATAAGTAATATAAAAACTAATTTGAATGGAGAATTTGACATGATAGATCTAGGAAATCGAAAGAGATACGTCAAACTCTGTTTTGTTTTTGCATCAATCCTCCTATGTTTCAAAGGTGTTGTAAAAGTTTGGCATATATGATTGCAAATATGTTACATTACCTTTAGCTAATCATTTTTCATTATCTAAAGATCAGGCTCCATGTAATGAAAAAGAAATAGAATACATGAGTAGAATTCCATACTCTAATGTAATTGGATCTGTTATGTATTTGATGGTCTGCACTAGACCAAATTTCGCTTTTGCTGCTAGTACTCTTAGTGGATACATCTAACCCTCATCCTGAGCATTGGAAAGCCTTAAAATGGATGTTAAGGTACTTAAAGAGGACTAATATTGTAGGTCTAAAGTTTGATGTTAATAAGGAGGGTGTGAAAATGAAGTTTTGTCTAACTCTTCTGTTAGTTTAGTCTAAAGTTTTGTCTAACTCCTGTGTTAGCTGGAAATCACAGTTACAACACACAACTGCACTATCCATGACATAATCTGAATATATTCTACCACTGAAGCTATTACAAAAGCTTTATGGCTTAGAGACCTTCTTCATGAACTTCATGTTTTTAATGATTAAGAAGTAGTATATTCTGATAGCCAATCTTCTATACATTTATGCAAAAATCCTATATTTCACGAACTTACCAAACACATTGATGTTAGACTACATTTCTTTATAGATTACGTGTCACAAGAAGTTGTAAGACTTGAAAAAATACATACAAAATATAATCCATCGTACATGGGCACTAATGTGCTACCAGTGGTAAAGTTTAGAAGTTGAAAAGATCTTCTAAACATCAGTGGAGGTAAGTAATTTTCAATTTTATCGGTCTTCCTCTTTTGAAATTATTACTAATGGGTAATAATTTTTTCTTTGCAGGTCATTTGACACCAAGGTGGAGGTTTGTTAGGTAAATTATTGTCAAACGACCTCCCCGAGCGATGATGTCAAGTTACTATTTATTCAGTCGGCATCGACCAATGACTGAAGTGATATATCGACATCGCAAATGTAACGACTTAAACTTACAACCTATTTGGACAATTTGAAGTAGCCTAATTTAATTAGAGTTACGCATGACCTGACTCATAATTCCTTTGGATGGCTTTTTGGTATGTAGCCCATTTATTCATTACCTATTATACTCTTGGGCCTAATCGCTATTTAACCTAAAGCCCACCTACTATTCTATATATGCTCGCTCCCGTTTTCTGTTGGCTGTGAGTCGAACGTTGTTGATGCTCCTTCCTGTGAGAGATACTAGCTGCGTCCTTTTGCTTTGTACTTTCTTTGCAGTGAGTTCTTATCTCTCGTTTCTCCTAGCCTTTGTGGCTATTGCGTAGCTGCAATAACCCTTTACCTATGTCCTTAGTGGGCTAACCGAAAGCAACCGGATTAGGTGTGGTTGTCGTTTGAGTTTGGCGATTTAGTAGTGTTGATTTCGGTATATATTGAACTCGGAATCCTTTGGTGATCGATTATTCTCTCGACAATCATTCTACTAATTAGCTTGAGTATACGTAATACAGTACATGGTAAAAATTTTAAACTTCGTCAAGCAACTCACAGTTTGAAATGTACTTCTAAACATTCAAATGAAAGTATTTAAGCCCATAAATGAAAATGGATATAAAGATATTAAAACATGAAATGCTTCAAGTAATGTAGCTTATTTGGATAAAGAACAGCTATTCAGCGTCGAATAAATTAACTTTCAAAGGGATGGAGGTTTGTAAGGTGTAGCAATCATGTAAAGGTTATTCTTTCTCTGCACATTTACTCCCGATGTCTCGCTCATGTCTAAATCACTAGGGTTCATACCATGACGAAGTTTCCAATCAAAGTGATACAAAAGTTGAGTTGAAGGCACGTCAATATTTTCAATGCCAAAGTTTATACCAGGATAAAACCTCATTCATGATCCAAATGGAATATATTCATAGTAATTTCCTAAGAAATCAATTGACCTATTCTCGATTCTCTCTGGTTTAAAGATTTTTAGCTCTTCCCAATATTCTTGATCTCTTCCCAAAGCCCAGATATTAACTGCAACTTTTGCTTTGGAGGGGTAAGGTATATCAATCGACTTTACATTCTTCCCTGCATGCTCTTAGGAGTATAGTGACGGCAGTGTGTATTCTAAAGTTTTCCTTGATTATCAACTTCAGATATTTAGCTTTTGAATAACACGCTCCTCGATTGTCTTCTTTCCTTTAAAGACTTCTCTTATTTCAGCTTGTGCCTTTGCCATTTGACGAGTGTGTTTTACTCAAAAGTTTTATACAATTTTAACATGATTGTTGGTTAAATCTTATGAGTAAAGAATGCGTTTGATGTGTTTGTTAGTGTTGTTTTAGAGGTTTAATTTATGAGGTGGTATAAAAGGATGCTAAAGTGAACAAACAAGCCAAAACCAAGGAAAATGAGCAACAAATTGGTACCTAGGCTCCATACTTGGAGCACCCAAGAACTAGGGCTGAGTTTTGTAATAGCAAGTCAGCTCCCAGGCACTGCAATTGCCCAGAAGAAGCACGAAAAGAACAGAGATGCAGTGCTTAGATGCTACCAAGATTCTGCATTGCGGTACTCAATCGCTACCCTCTAGTGCCTAGGCATCGTACCGTCTGCCTTAGGGTTGTTGAGTTTTGGCCAATTAAAAGCTCAGAAGACTCCAAATTCGGGAAACACGAGAAGGGAAGTATAAATAGAATGAAGGAGGCACTTTTGGGGGATTCCACACATTGAGAGGCACAAGATACAACTTGAGAATTCAAGAGATAATCAAAAGGGAGAAAACAAGAAATCAAGAGCTAGGGTTTGAAATCGAGATTGGAGGTAAGAAAAGAACTTGGTGTAAGATTCATCCTCTTTTCTACATTTAAATTCAAAACTTGGTGATGTACTCAATCCAAATCTTTAGTTTTTCTTCCATTATTATGAGTAACTAAGTTTTTTATTAGGGCAAACAATGCAATCTTTTGAGATTTTTTTTTCTATTATTCGAGATTCAAGTTCTTTCATTATTTGTGTGTTGATTTTAATTATATAAATAAGCCTTTGAATTACTTGATCACTAATTCAATGATTTTGTAAATCTTTTACGAATGGAGATGTGAGTTTTAGATTTAGACCACATATTAAAATTTAGCAATTTAGTATAATGTGTAGAGATACTTATACTAATAACTACGGTCTTAGATGAATTCTTAGAACTAATATTTTGTTTAACTAAGCATGATTCGTATAGATATATGTGATTGAATTAGTTAAATAAGCTCAATGTAAACTCGATGAGGGTAAATTGAATACTATAGAAAATTCTATCAAACACTTCATTAGGTTATGAATCTTGAATTAAGATTTAAAGGTGATCAATAGATAAAATTGTTAAATCCTAATATCTCATTCATATTTAAATTTTAAATCGATCTTTGTGTGCATCTAATTATTTGCATGTAGTTAGATCAAAAATCACAACAAATCACGACTCTTTGTTTGTTTTCGTCAAATAGTAGTTAGGAATACTAAATTAAGCATTAAAGTATAGTTGTCGCGGGAACGATAATCCGGACTCAAAAGTCCACTATATTACTTGTTATGATTTGTACACTTGTAGGATTTAAAAAATCGACAACAAGTTTTTGACATCACTGTCGGAGACTATTTACATTTAGTCTTACTTTATTTTATTTTTAATTGTTATTTGATTTGTTTGTTTTCTTCTTTTTACAGATAAAAAGTGTTCGTTGTATACTATGTACCCAAGGTGACGATCTTAAACCATTTGATTTGGAAATAGACGAAAGGAACACACACAAAAATAGAAATATCAAATGGCTAACGATCAAAATATTTCTATTTCTAGACAACCAATTGGACAAGTTGTCGAGAGAGTAGTGGCACAACAAAATTAGCACAATGAGAGAGTGGAGGTAAATGAAGAAGAGTTGCCAGTCTTAATGTTCTGGATGCCCATAGCAGCACATGCATGCTCCAATATTGAGTATCCAGATTTCGGGGTAAATAATTTTCAGATAAGGACAGATTGGATCAATTTGACTAGCAACACTCTCCAATTCTACGGAATACCTTATGAAAATCCGAACACACATATCTCTTGATTTTTCAGAAAATATCATAACTTCCATGCTTCAAGACTTAATGAAAATGCTATCAAGTTGCGTTTATTTCCTCACACATTGAGGGATGGAGCTTTGGAGTGGTTGGATGCTGAACTTCATGGAAGCATTACTACATGGGAGATTTGACTAGAAAATTATACAACAAATTATTCCCACCGGCAAAAGTAGCAAAAAATTGATTGGTTATTCAAACTTTTCAACAAAGAGATGGGAGAGTTATCACGAGGTATGGAACAGATTTAAGGAGCTGATGAGAAAATGTCCAAATAATGGAACCATGATAGGTAATCAAGTGCAATACTTCGACATAGGACTTTCACCACTGTCAAAGTCTCAGGTGGATTCCTCTACTGGTGGATCAATCATAGGCAAATCAGTTCAACAATGTATGGACTTGTTAAAGTTAATTGCCACTACACATTCAATTTTTTTCATTAGAAATAGTATTACCACATAAGGGAGCTAGAATTTATGAATTAGACAGCACGACTTTCACTAATTCACAGATTGCTGCTTTGATAAAACAAGTGGAGTTACTGGTGATGACATACCATTATATGAAAATTGTGGAACCAATCATCCGATAAAAAAATGCTTGTCTATGGGTTTTCCCGAAGAACAAGTAAACTTCATTCAAAATGATCCACAAAATTTCAATCCATATGGACAAGCATACAACCCAGGACGGAGACATTACCCGAACTTCAGATGGTCTGATAATCAGCAAGGGAATATTTCAAATAATCCTCAGCAACAGAAAAAACCAAGTTTAGGGAAGATGTTCAACTAGTACTTACAAAAGACAAACAATGTGTTCCAACAAATTGATACAAATTTTTAGAATCAGAAAACATCTATCAAGAAGTTGGAAACACAAATTGGTTAGATAGCTCAACAGCTTGTAGAATGCCAACAAAGGATATTGCCAGGAAATACAATGATCAATTCAAAAGAGAAAGTGCAAGTAATTACAACCAGAAGTGGAGTACAATTGATAGAGATACATGTGAAGATGCCAGATAGAAAAGAAAAAGAAATAGAAGTTGAAGAAGCCAACAAGGAAGAAGAATCTACACCAACGACAGTAGAAGAAGAATAAAGAAAAGAAACACCAAGTCCAATCAAAGCTTATTTTATTTCTTTACGGCATGATAGACGAGGACATATTGGATATTCTACCTTAAAAAGAATGATTAAAATCGAAATGATTTCATGTGAAAACATAGAACATAATAAATGTAAATTATGTGTTAAGTCCAAAATGATTAAAAAAACATTTTGTAGTGTTGAAAGAAAATATAATTTGCTAGACTTAATTCATTCCGATATATGTGAATTAAATGGAATGTTAATTAGAGGAGGTAATAGATATTTCATAACATTCATAGATGATCATTCTAGGTTTTGTTATATCTACTTGATAAAATATAAGGTTGAAGCCTTTAACATGTTCAAGATATACAAAGTCGAAATAGAAAATCAATTAAAGAAAAAGATTAAAATTCTTAGAAGTGATAGGGGAGATGAATACTTTACTAGTGAATTTAATTAAAAAAAAATTTTTGTGAACGATATGGCATAATACGTTAATGTGTACCTAGAACACCCGAACAAAATGCTTTGGTTGAGAGAAAGAAGAGGACACTAGTTGAAATGATAAATGATATGTTAATAAGTGCTAAGTTTCCATCTAACTTATGGGGTAAAGCCTCATTAAATGCTTGTCACATAGTTAATAGGATTCCTTCTATAAGATTTAAGGTTTCTCCCTATGAATTGTGGAAAGGGAGAAAACCAAACATTTGTTATTTCAAAGTGTGGAGTGTCTTGCTTATATAAAAAACACAGATTTTAAAAGACCTAAGTTAAGTCCTTGAGGGATCAAATGTACTTTTGTAGGATATGCCCAAGATAGGAAGGCATATCATTTATTAAACTTGAAAACCAATGTTATTATTGAATCTCTTGAAGTAGAATTTTCTGAGAATACGTTATCATCAGATAATAATTCTCTAGGGGAACCTCAAGTAGAGATTCCTAGTTCTGCAAGATCACAAATAGAAACACTTTTCGAAGATGTTGAAACAAGTGAACTTCGCAGAAGTAAAAGAGCTCTAAAGAAGAAAGTGCTAGGACCAGATGAATTAAACTCTCAATTGATTACTTTCTATTTATTTGAGGGAAATGAGAAGAGTATCACAAGAACTACTCTGTATGTTCTTCAAGTGAAAACCGATCCTAAAACTTATCAAGAAGCAATGTCATCTAGAGATATCACATTTTGGAAGGATGCTGTAAATGATGAAATTGATTCAATAATATCAAACAAAAATCGGAAGGATTTGTTCTACCAGAAAAATGAGGATAAAGTATGCAAGCTAATAAAATCCTTATATATATATATAAGCACCAAAGAAATGGCACGAAGAGTTTGACTTAGCAATATTGTCTTTTGGATTTAAATATAATGATGTTCATAAATGTTTATATTCAAAAGTCTATGATAATCATGTTGCGCTCATTTGTTTATACGTGGATGACATGATGATTGTGAGCAATCAAATGTAAGGTATAAAAAAAACAAAAGGATTTATATCTTCCACGTTCAAAATGAAAGATCTTGGTCAAGTGGATACTAAACAAGGTATCAAAGTCACCAAGTCGAGTAGAGGTTTTTGAGCCAATCACGTTATGTTGAGAATGTGATTAATAAGTTTAAACACTTGAACATTAAAGAGGCTAACACTCCCTTTGATCTAAATTTGAAACTTGTAAAGAATGATGGAAGAGCAAAACACAACTTGAGTATGTAAATGCTATTGGAAGTTTAATGTATGCTCTGCAATGTACAAGACCCAACATAGCATTTGCAATTAGTAAACTTAGTCGGTTTACTAGCAATCCAAGTGAAGAATATTGGAAGGCTATAGGGGAGGGTTCTTGGTCATTTGAAGAAAATCAAGGATCTATGTCTCCAATATTCAAAATTTCCAGCAATCTTAGAAGGATTTATCGATACTAGTTGGATATCTAGTGTTTGTGAGAATAAATCAACCTCATGTTGGGAATTTAACCTTGGAGGAGGTGCGATCTCTTGAAAATCCAAGAAATAAGCATATATTACTCACTCAACTATGGAATCTAAAATTGTGGTATTGATCGAAATCGAAAAAGAAGTTGAATGGTAAGGAATTTAATGTATGAAATTCCATTGGGAGAAATGAGTAATTCTTACATAACTATCTTATGTGATAGTCAAGTTATTTTAGTTAGAGCATACAATGAAGTGTATAATGGTAAGTCTAGACATATGAGTCTAAGATATGATTATATGAGGAAATTAATCAAAGATGGAATAATTTCACTGGCTTATGTGAAGTCAAATTAGAATTTGGTTGATCCATTCACTAAACCGCTCGCAAAGGAATTTAGTGTAAACTACAGCTAGTAGGATGTGATTAAAACTCCGTAATTAGATCCATCAATAATGGCAACCTTACTTGATTATATTAACAAGTATACTTCGGTTTCAAAGGGTAACAACAAGTCATTTGATAAGTAGATAGATTCAACACTTATTTATTATTTTAAACCCTATCTTAGGTTATAAGTGCTAGTTGTCACGAATCGGAGGGCTGAGTTTCTATGCTCTTAATGAAGTTTAGATTAGTGAATCAAGTATCTCTAAAAGTGACAAAGATACTCCATGAAATTATATAAACTTCGAGGTAGTGCCGCCTCAATAGAAAGTTGGAGTTTCTCTCTTAAAATTTTATAAATAGGAAAAGTGCAAGGTCATAAGAGCGCTAAACGAGATTGTGTAGAACTTAGAACACTTGATGCTTGTGTGTGTGATTTCACCGTACCATCACAAGGAATAATATGTTCAAACTTGCATACTACCTAGAATTTCGATGTTATTTTGTAAGATTTACACTAAGGATGGATTCAAATTGAAAGATATTCATACTTTATGCATAAGCATTGTTAAACTTTAGTTTGAACTCATGATATTTGAACAATTAAAGGATTGTTGGAATATTGTTCAATGTCTATAATGAGGAGTGATTTGAGAAAATCAAGTGGAAGCAAAACGAGAAGAAAAAATGCAAGTGGCCGAAAAATGGCCTCGGCAATTGCCTAGGAAACTGCCCGACCTTAGTTATTCAAAACAGAAGCAAAAATGTTGAACTAGGCACTTACCCGATTTTGTGCAGGACACTTGCCCAATGCAAGTTTTTGTCTGTTGAGATTTGGAATTCTGGTGTCTTTTCATCAAGCTTCACACCTTTTTGGCTTCATTTCATTGTTTATTTCTTCATTAACTATATTGATAATCCTACGATTAGGACATTGAGAAGCAATATGCCCATTTCTTTGACAATTAATACAACAACAAGCGTTTCTAGTAAAAGATTATATTGGGTGATTCGAACTAATCCCAACCTCTTACATTGAAACTAACTTTTAAGTAGATTTAGTGGTTGGAGTAGATATGGAAATTGTGCTATCACGAGTAATAAGCTGAAAAGCACTCTTGAGCTTCTTTTGGTTTCTTCTCAAGCTTGAAGGCAATGCATCATAAGAAGATCAAACTTGGCCGTTTGCTCCTCAATTGTCAAGTCATTTTGCTTGACATTTTGAAATTTAAGAAAATATCTTGCATATAATTGGCACATGTATATTTTCTTAAATTATTTCTTCATCTTATCCCATGTCACTATATTTCTTCTTGAGATTTTTCCACCATAATGATGCACACTTTCTCATCTTCATAGTAATTCATTTAACTTTGGAATGATTGATAGGTGTAATTTTTACACCTATTTGTGCTATCAAATGTGGATATTATTTGGGAGTCAATTTGATAGAGTTACTACTTAATTTGATTAAATATCTATTGGTATAGGATAAACTCGAGTTAAGATATTTTTTCTTAAAAGAAGTGAAAATCGATCAAAGAAGGGTGAAAATTAAAAGTTGTAAATTCTAGGGATTGAATTACAAATATTTAAATGATTGGTTGGACCAAAGAATAATTATTGAAGATTACATGGGTCAAATTTGATGAACTTAGAAGATAAAGGATTGAACTTGCATAAAGAAATGACTCGAGATGAATGAAAGAAGAAATTTGAGGACCAAGATGCAAAATAAAATAAACTTGAGGCCTATGATTGCACGCCTACAAGGTTGCGATTGACAATGTCATTTCTGGATTCAACAAGAGTAATGCCTTTTGTACGGGGCATTACTTTCACATGGGCTTACATGCCCCTTACAAAGGGACGGGCCCCACAAGTATTTTAAAAAAATAGGGTGGGCCCACTCTTTGTGAGGGGCCTGTAAGGCCCCTATGAAGTAATGCCCTGTACTTCAACAAAGGCAAGACGACTATATGATGTGATTGCAGCCTTTTGGAATTATTTTACAGGTCAATGTTTTAGCTTCATTTTTAAATTTAATTACTTTTGGAAATCAATTGGAACACTGTTTTGACCTAAATTTTGAATCTATAAATGTACACTCCTATAAAGGAAAGCTCTAATAATATACAATAAATACGTAATTTCTTGCAAAGTAGAGAGCCAAAAAAATTCATTCTTTAGATAGGAATCAAGAGGCAAGATACAAGGAATCAATTCTTGAAGATTATTTCTTAGTTTTTGGGAAAAAAAAAAAGTGCTGGAGATTGATCAAAGAAGCTTGAAGAGATTCAAAAATTAATGGCTTTTCCTCTTTTTCATTATACATAGCTCAAATTCAGGTGATATCTCATTATTCCATCATTATTTTTTGTAACTTTGTAATGCTAGGCTAAACTTCTAGTTGCTAGCTTTATTATGTAGCTTTAGTATTAATTTCAAGATTTTGACACTAAATATTTATTTACATCGAATGGTTGTTATAGTGTTTGATATTTTTTTAATTAAGCAAGTAATAATTGAATTGATGTGTGATCTTTATTATTTTCGAGAGAAATAATAATAATAATAATAATAATAATAATAATAATAATAATAATAATAATAATAATAATAATAATAATAATAATAATAAGACGTATAGCACATTAAAACAATTATTTTTATGTCCGATAGAGGATAGAGATATATTACTATGTCTTGTATGATTTAAATCAGTATTCTTATGTTTTAATGTATTTTTGCATGTATGCATCTTTCAGATTTAGAAAGGTTACATGTGATAACATGCTTAATTCTACATGGGGAGAGATATTAAATAAATAGAAAGTGAAAATAACGATGTTCGACCCAAATAACACCTGGAGGGGGTGAATATGTATTTTATACGGAATTTAAATTTACCAATTAATAAATGCAATAACTCACAGTTATTAAGTAATCCAGATGAATTCACATGCACTACTATCCTATGTTGAATTGCCACATATAATAAATTACTGAAAAATAAATAACACTTGAAAATTGTTGACGAAGAAAACCCGTAACTTGGTAAAAACTCCGGGTCTNAATTTACCAATTAATAAATGCAACAAGTCACAATTATTAATTATATTCAGATGAATTCATATGCAATACTATCTTAAGTTGAATTGTTGCAGTTGATATATTGCGGAAACGTAAATAACACCACAAAATTGACGACGGAGATAACTCCTTGCGGGATAAAAAAAAACTCTAGGATCAAGCCAGTAAAGTTCACTATAGACAAATACTTACAGTACAATCCAGACTAGACAACTTCCTAGACTCGCTGACCTACTTCCTGTAATCTCCAAGGCCCTCCTGGACTACGTGCTCTTTACCCTGCTCCCATCCTTTTGGAATTGTCTATTTCTCGTGGATCATCAACAACTCCTCATTCTTGTCCTTTTTCAGGACTCCTGGCGGCCTTCATGAATCATCGTCACTTTCTGATAGATATTTAGGAAGTGAGTGTTTTAATAATTTGGATTGTTGTTTTCTCCAAGGTGTGGTTGATTGATCTTACAGATTAGACTCGTTATAGGATCTCCAAAGTATGTTCTCTAGGTAGAATAATATGATCAACCACCATTTTTTTAACGGAGTGGGGCTTGTGTATTTATAGTAGAGAGGTATTGGGGTAGTATAAGATAGATAGAACTCTTGAAAATCGCGAACTAGGGTTTCAATGATACCATCGTCGCTCGGGCTACATTGATAATGTTTTGGATGCTTGAGTATCAGCTTGGCGACATGCTAGCATAATTCCAGCAACGTTTTCTCCTTGTTCCATACTCGAGCCCAAGGACTCCTCGTTCATCTATACAATATCCCAATGACTTCTTAACTTTTATAACTATTTTATTAACATTAATTTTGTCTAAAGTCATGCAAATACAGTAAAACCTAACAAACTCCCCATTTGACATTCTCTGACAAAATTAATTATTACAAATCAAAGTAAAACATAAACTACTACCCAAAACCCAGCTGACTCAATCGATGTTTGCTTTCCTCTTCAAACCCGTTTCTTGAAATCAATAGTAATTGAGACATAGTATCATCATGCTAGCTAGATTGAGATGCAATATCAATGTTGATCAAAACACTAACTGAAACATTAATATCACAAAAATATCAAAACTCAAAAAAACTAACCAAAGCATTCTTTTGTTCAAAATGATATATGGAATGATGTGGAATTAGTCTCTCCCCATTTTCTCACAAATAACGAATGGAAATACAACAAGAAATCTTTCTCTCCCCTTTTTTTTTGTTTACATATCTTCATGAAACAATATACATGATAACTTAAAAATGCAATTGTACAAGTATAATCAATGAACAATAAAATTTCCTACATACTCAATTCAAGTCTAAATAGAGTAAATTCTATAAGTGACTCATGTGTGTAAAGTGCCACTAATTTCTTGTGAGCAAAGTTTCAAACTTTAAATTTGTGAGAAATGAGATTCTAAACATCACTGCATAATGATTATTTTCCTCTATTAATAAAAGTCAAACCCAACACAACTAAGGCCTACCAAATAATGAAGCTCTTCTTTTTCATGTATAAATTTTTCTTTTCTCCCTTTGAATTTAATCATATGTAATTTTTTTGTTTTCACATCTTATGTGCAAACTCTTCTCCATTAAGCGATTAAGATGACCCCTGTAACGAGGTTTGGACCGACAACTCCTAGTCAAATGATCATAGGGTATCAGGTCTTGAGAAACCCCTCGAGCTTAATTACTCAAATCAAATAGGCTCCAAAAAAGAGTATAAGATGAATCATTTTTTCTTTTTAGCAAATATACTATAGCTTAGGTCAACCAGTTAAAGGTCAATTATGTTCAAGGTCACTTCACCAATAAATGACTGTCATCCCAAATCCCACACACATGGTCAAGACTCACTCACAAAATCTTAGTGTGTGCAATGCAGTTAGTACATAAAGAAACCTATACTAAGTACTCCATATCAAGCATAAACAAAGCAATGGAATAGATCATTAATAGTACTCATACTTGGTCTCAATAAACATATTCAAGTAAATCATATAATGTGATGTAGTTTCAAAAATTCTCTTTCCCTCTTTTTTTTTTTTCATTTTTTTTCATTTTTAAACAAAATAAAAATCAAAAAAAGATGAGATGCATGCCATAATGAATTAACACAGTGAATAAACACAAGCATGCATCAAAATACTTTCTCAATGAGGTACACAAAAGCTTTTACCTTCAAGAGCACCGTGATCAGATTGATAATCTCTTAGATCACTCTTGACTTTCCTAGAAGCAAAAATAGTCATAGTCAATTTTGTCAACATCTCAGTTAAATGTCTAACCTAACTAGTAAGGAAGTAAACCTTACTACAGATATCCTGATTTATGCTCATTTTCAAAAAATTATGAAACCTAGGCCTTGAGTGGCTTAACTCACCACAACTGAAACATGTAGGAATAAACTAGGACCAAAGTTACGTCGTTCCTGAAATTAGTTTCTGGGCTGGTTGGTCTTACAATGTCTAGTAGGCCCTCTGTTCTTGGGTTCAAGATTTGCAACATACCTAAGCTGGTTGGTGGTAGGGACAAAAATGGTTTTGGAAGTACTAATAGTATTATGATCAATTTGCTTATATCCTACACATCCCCTATTCCCAACAGGCTTGTTCAACCCTAAATGATTTTTAAGTTTCTGAGATCCACTTAAGAACTAATGGAGTTGAGTATTGGATTTCTCAAGGTTGTTTGTTATGATTTTAACCTTAGCGTATGAGTTCTCATTAACTAATCTTAACTCACTAAGTCTTTTGATAGACTCCTGAAGGTCATATAAGTCTCTCTTTTTTTAGCTCAAGTTCATTAACCTTCTTAAGAACGATTTTATTCACCTTTTTAATCTTAAGACTCTCTTCAAATGACAAACTATAAGCCTCATGAATCTCTGAATCGTCCTCAAAGTCTTCCTCAAATTCCTCATTTTATTCTAAGTCTTGACCCTGCTCATTCACTCATAATAATAGAGGCAAAATCCATATAGTTATGACCTTTAGACTTTGACATCTCACTTTGATTGACCGAGTTAGACTCGTCGTTAGAGAAAGTCGCATTCATAATTTTACCCTGGCTTTCCTTACTGTTAGGATACTCACTCATATAGTGCCACAACCTTGACACTTATAACATCACACATGTTGGGATTGTTTTCTAGGATCAATAGGGACACTTCTATTTCTCTCTTGAGACTTCTATAGACTTATTATTCTTAGGTTAAGATATGATGAGTTCATAAGTTTGGAGAGATCCAACTAATTCTTCTATCTTAATCGTATCAAGTCATAACTTTCCTCGATAGATGTGATTTTAGGTCTAAACCTCTCAGGTAAGGATCTAAGGACTTTTTTCACAATTTTCGTTTTCGGAATTTTCTCACCTAGGTTGAAACTATAGTTTACTATATCATTTAACTTCACATAGAATTCATAGAATGAATCATCATCTTTCATTTTAATTTCTTCAAATCTAGTGTTCAATATCTGTAGTTTTGAGTTCTTAACTATCTTAGTACCCTCATGTGTGGTTTTTAGAATATCCCATACTTATTTGGTGGTCTCACACATTAATACTCTCCTAAACTCTTCTGCAGATACAACCATAAATAGGGCATGAAGTCATTTACTATTCCAGTTACGCTCAACTAGTTCATTCTTAATCCAAAGGGGTAACTACACCAGGAACAGTAGTAGAAAGGGTGATCCAACCTTCTCAACACACACCCGACATTCGCTCATCCATAGATTTCTGGAAGGCTCGCATCCTAATTTTCCAGTGTGCATAATTGCTTCCATCAAAATACGGAAGCGCGAAAGAAACTAACTCATCTAGATTAAGTTATGGTCAGGAATCGAATTGAGGCTCTGACACCAATTGAAAATAACGATGTTTGACCCAAATAACAGCTAGATGAGGTGAATATGTATTTTATGCGGGATTTAAATTTGCCAATTAATAAATGCAACAAGCTACAATTATTAAATATATCCAGATGAATTCACATGCAAAACTATTCTAAAGTTGAATTATCGTAGTAGATATATTACAGAAACGTAAATAGCACCACAAAATGATGATGGAGAAAGCCCTTCGCGAGATAAGAAACTCCGGGACCAAGTTAGTAAAATCCCCTATAGACAAAGACTTACAGTATGATCCAGACAAGACAATCTCCTAGACTCGTCGACCTACTTTTGCAATCTCCAAGGCCTTTCTGGACTACGTGTTCCTTACCCCGCTCCCATCCTTTTGGAATTGTCTATTTCTCGTGGATCACCAAGAACTCCTCTTTCTTGTCCTTTTTCAGGACTCCGACGACCTTCATGAATCATCAGTACTTTGTAATAGATATTTAGGAAGTGGGTGTTTTAATAATTTGGATTGTTGTTTTCTCCAAGGTGTGGTTGATTGATCTCAAAGATTAGACTCGTTATAGGATCTCCAAAGTATGTTCTCTAGGTAGAATGATATGATCAACCACCATTTTTTTTACGAAGTGGGGCTTGTGTATTTATAGTAGAGAGGTATTGGGATAATATAGGATAGATAGAACTCTTGAAAATCATGAACTAGGGTTTCACGGATACTACCGTCACTTGAGCGCCACGCTAGCGACATGTTGACAACGTTGATTCTGTTTTGGACGCTCTAGCTTCAGCTTGGCGATGGGCTAGCATAATTCTGGCAACGTTTTTTCCTTGTTCTATATTCGAATCCAAGGACTCATAATTCATCTATACAACATCCCAATAGACTCCTTGACTTTTATAACTCTTTTATTAACATTAATTTTGTCTAAAGTTATGCCAATACAATAAAACCGAACAAAAATATTGATCAACAAGAATAAATAAATATTGGCATATTCTTAAGTTGTATTAAAATGGATTAGTAAAGGGTGATTCTATATCTTAGTGCATGCGTTTACTAGGTTTTACAAATGCTTCTTAGTTACTATCTAATTATAACTAATATTAATTAGAACTATATTAAATACATAGTTTTTGGGTATCGTTCATACTTTATTACTTGACTACGATAGAGTACAGTTGCAGAATTTCGTCGATCAATGATCAAAGACATCTTTTAGAAAATTCTCTCAATAATATGATGTCAATTAAGAAATTCATTTGATTGCATCTTTCCTTTTGAGTTCAGGGATATCCCACTCTGTTGAAATCACTATCAAAATTGTGAACTATTCGAGCACGAAGATGAGAAGGAGAGTAATTAATAAAATTGATCGAGGATTAAAGGTCTCCTTCACTTGTATGTGCGACCGCCGAACTAATTTTCATCATTATCATTTTGAAAGAATTCAAATTGTGTCACCTGTTGTCGGAGTTCTTGGATTGTCTACTCAATTCTTAATTCTCAATATCACAAATTTCCCTCTCTAGAATGATGTTCATTAACATTTGGACCTTGACAATTGCGATCAAAGCTCTAATACCGATTTGATATCGAATTGGAAAAGGATAAAAAGAAAAAGTGAACAAAGGACCAAGTAAAATGCCTACTTAAGGGATACTGAAATGACAACTCATCCAAAGGGATCACTAGGGATATAGGTAGCTATGTCAACGAGCCGAGCCGAAAAAAAAAAAGCTCGGGCTCAGCTCGAGCTTTTTTCGGGCCCGAGCCGAGCCCAGCCAAAAAAAATAAGGCTTGGCCCGAGCTTTGGCCCGACCCTGCTCGGCTCGGCTCGCTTATTTATTTATTTATTATTTTTTTTCTTTCTTAGGCAGCTTAAAATTTTTTTTTTATTAATTTTATTTTTTTATTAATTACGGGCCGACCCCCCAAAATGGGGCTCGGTTCCACCGAGCCCGAGCCGGGCCCAGCTCGGGCTTTTTCCGGGCCGAGCCCGAGCCGGAGCCGACGAGCTTTTTGCCATCCCTAGATATAGGATAAGGAAACTGTCCACTTTGTGAAATCCTACAAAAAGATACAAAAGTTATCAAGAAATTGATAGACACCTCCCAAATAAATTTAATTTTTAAATACTGAATTCATTTTGTTTTAGGCCTATAAAAGTGCGGTTTATATTGTTGAAATTTGGAACAACCCTCCAAGAATAGAAAAATGCTATTTGTACAATCGAGGTTGACAACCTCTCACATGTATACGGGGTCCGCATGTTTAAAAATGTTTAATAAACCATGGTGGCCCCCCCATGTGAGTGGTTGTCAACCTCGGTTGTACAACTAGATGATCCCCAAGAATATGCATTTTCTATGGCGTTTCTTTTACCATTTTCAAGATCAAATTTTTTAAAAAAAAATACGTATTAAGATACAAGTTCCTACATCAACTTCCAAATAAATTAAAGCTTCCAATGAACTCTATTAAATATTATAAATAAAGTTATAGCACGTGATGACAATATTTTAATTGAAGAAGGTGAGTTTCGGCACATTTAATATCTTGCAAGTACAGGCGATGAAAGTAACAAAGTAAAGATGAAAATGACAAAGTAAAAACAATCTATTTATTTTATTTGCTCAATTAAAATGTATTTATTTAATTTTTAACAAAAAATATACACAAAATACTAATTCGTGTAATTTTAATTCCGCCTACATATCATGTAGCGTGTCCCAAACCTAAATAAAGGATGAGAGTTTTTACAACTTCAAATTGATTTTATCAACTATTTAGAAAAAAAAAAAAATTGTTTTTAGAATACATTAAAAATATAACTAGCAAATTTCCATTTATTTTACTTTTAAAAAGGAAAAACGAGCCAACGAGTAGCTCACAATCTAGTTGAGCTCTCCCCGCCATTAACCAACTAATTGGTGAGGCGAGCCGTGCCAAAACAAAATTAACGAGTTGGCTCATGCTCGGCTCCCCCAAAGCGACCACGTGTCGTGGGTCAAGCTGAGTCAAGCCAACTCGACCCATTAATATCCTTGGACTACACCATGAAAAAGAAAAATTACTAATTAAAAAAGATAAGAATTAACTGCTAAGACATAAGAATATTATTGTGAAGACTCGAATTCAGTGAGTCTAATTAAACTATGAAAAGAAATTTCAAAAATAAAATATAGTAACTTTAAAATAAAATAAAATAAAAATTTTCAAATTTCAGTCAAGGCAAGGGACCCCAGTGACCTCACCTTCCACTCAGTGGCAGACCCCGGATTTGAGTCAGCACGGGCGGCCGTCAATCGTTGACCGTAGAATGTGTGGTTAAAAATAAATTTTTAAGAGCCCCATTTGATGCCCATTTTTTGAAAAAAAAATACATTTTGGAATAATGATTTGATGGAGAATGTGTGGTTAAAAATAAAGAAAAGTTTTGAATTTTCATATAATATTATTTTATTGAAAAATGTGCGATTGAAAGAAGAGAGAAAAATGTATTTTGAAAAAAAAAAAGGATCAAACAAGGTTTAAAATTTAAATATAACAATTATTTTGTTCAAACTGAACATATATAATTTTGTTGTAAAAATTAGTAATATTCACCAAATGATATTGTGGTCAAATTTTTTTATAATTCAAAGGAAGAGCACGAGTTCAAATTTTTACAATTGCATTAAAATCGCTAAAATATAACATATATTATTCTGATAAACTAAGTGTCAAATTCAACGAGTGCCACAATGGTCAAGCTTTCAATATCCTAAGGATTTGAAATAAAAAAAAAAATTTCCAGATATATTATCTAAAAAGTTTATTCATTGTCAACAAAAAAAAATTGTTCTCGACGGATCCAGCACGCACGGCCGCCAAGGCTCGCTAGGTGCCGAATCCGCCACTGCTTCCACTACCACTGAATATTATAAAGCAAAAAAAATATTTAAAAAGATGAAGTATATAGATCACATCACAAGATAAATATACGTACTCATCAATAAAATTAAGCGTGTGTGCGCTAAAACCACTTATAAATATTTGAATAAGATAAGATGTCTTACCTTTTATTTGTTTTAAGTTTTGGTAATCATTCTTATTTAAAAGTTTGTCGGAGGAGTGTCCCATCTTATAATAATAATTAATATGCCCCAACGGGGGTAGGTTTAAAAAAAAAAAAAAAAATGCAAGATGCTGGCTTATTTATAATATAAAATGAAATAAGCCTAGCCAAACATAAGATATCTGATAAAAGAAATGGGAGAATTCAACGGCACGTGCATTTCGAACTCAATTATTGTTTTGACTAAAGTTTCATTTCAGTTGCAATTTTCTTAATTGCATATTCATCACTGATGCTTTAATTTCATTACAGTCTGGCCGTCTATAAGGATCCCTTCACAAAATTTAACATCCTTTCCTACGTAACAGTCGGTTCTTCCTATGTAGACAATATGAATTAATGCTATAAGACTTATCTAGTTTTACAATAATCACATGTTTTAACTTGTAAAAATCGGGCTTACAAAATGCTCTATTGTTTTAAAATTCACATTTCAATAGCACGACTTTATTACTAGAAATGCATGTTTGCATCGTTGTCAAGCAAATGCACGAAACTAGCATCACAAATTAAGAGTCCATGCAAGAAAATTGGTCTACATCACATGAATGGATGTTAAATCTTATGAAAAATTGATATTGATGATCTAGTTGAAAGAAATTCGAGTAAATAAAATAAATCTTTATTCATAGTTGGATAATGTACTCTAGTATTGCATTCGAGTAGAATATCTATATCAAGCTAGTCAAGTCTGGCTGTAGAACATTTTAGGAGCTTTGCTTCCTGTAACGTACAGGACCGCTATACAAATCGAATTGTTCAAGTTTTAGTATCGCAGTGGGCTTTTTAAGAATAAAAGTTCTGCAAGTCAATATTGGCATCGGCCCTGTATAAATAGAATTATCCAAATTTTAGTATCGCAGCGGGCTTTTTAAGAATAAAAGTTCTACAAGTCAATATCGGCACCACAAATTTGAAAGTGGAAATTATATCCAACCAGATTTTTTAAGATCCAACTTATAAAATCAGATCTAAAATTTGTTTATACAAAATCAGATATTAATTAAAATTTTTAATCTTAATAATATTCAATATCCTATCTCTTTTCTCTATCTTCTCTCTCTAAATCATAACGACTTAAACCTTAAAAATCCCAAAATCACATAACCCACATCTTCCTTCTCTCTCTCCGACGGCAACAAGTAAATGAAAGGTTGCTCTGATGGTCGCTGCAAGTATGGGCGCGCACACAGTAGGGTCTAAGCACTGCTGCGCGCAATGAGGAGCAGCGCGGAGCTTACAGCTACACCCAATGGTGATGAGCCCCTGCTACACCGATGCCACATGCAACGGCACTTGTTGCACAAAGTACGTAGCGGGTAGTGCTCACCATCGCTGCCGTAGAGCGGTGCTCCCAACTATTCACGACGGCGATGGATTTTGTGGTTTTGGGGCGATTTCTCATCTCCTCTTATCTATTTAGCTGGGTGTTTTTGGTTGGTTGTTGGTGGTGGTTAGATGGGTGACACCATGTTGGCATCCCTATTCTCACATCGTTAGCGCACATCTACGAGGATGCATGATTTTTTTGATGATATTGGGTGGGATATAGGACGCTTATTACAGGTTCTCCCTCTTCTTATAGCGGTACAGATAGGGACTATACATTTATGTGCAGATGTCATGGATCTCATTGTTTTGCGAGATACATCGGATGGTAGCTTAGCTACCAAGTTAACATTGCATCTCGTACGTACGGGACGCCAGTATCAGGGCTCGTATTGATTACTGTGGAGCTCCATTTTACTAGCAACTGTCTCATTTTTTTGCTGGAGATTATGGCAGGACCTCATTCCAGTAGACGTGATTATTTAAAGGAGGATTTGATGGCTGATGCCATTGGCCTCTCGCTGCCAGTGTTGTTCCGAGACTGAGACTATCAATCACATCTTCACTGGCAGTAGCATCTCTGATCAGGTATGACAGCAATTTGGGGATATTTTTCAAATACCTATGATTTCGGGAGAAGGAGTCAGACGGAGGTTCCAAAATTGGCGGTATTCTGGACAGTATGTTCGTTGTGGACACATTCACACTATCATACCTCTACTGATATTTTGGTTTCTTTGGACTGAGATGAATGATGAAAAGTATAGGGAGATCCGCATGGTGGCCAGTTGTGATTTAATAAAATTTGTTATTATGACGAATAAATTGTGACCTATAATTTTTTTTGTGAGCAAATTGTATAGAATTGTGACCTTAATATATTTAATTAATAAAATATATATTTAATTAATTATTTCATAAATAAAATTTAATTAATATATGATTTTTTTTAAGTTTTAAACCTTATTTTTTAGTTTTGAGATGGATCATAGTTATCTCTTATATAAGAAATTTTTCACTTTGAAAAGCAACAGAAATTAAGAAAGAATAATCATGTGGAAAACAAAGAATGATATCATATGAATTATGGATATTGTACCGGTCAAATTCATGCACCAAAATAACATTAAAAAATATTTTAAAGAGTCAGTGGAAAAAAAATCAAAATAGAATAATAAATCTATGCATGCAAATTCCAGTCAATATTGATACACGCACTAACCTACTATATATACGAGACATTTTGGGTGCATTTAGTGCAATAAACAAAACAGACAACTGAACTTGGAGGAAAAATGATGGAATTTCAGCTTCTTCTCTTCAACTTCACTACTCTCATACTTTTCATCTCCTTCATCTTTCTTTTAGTTAAGGGATTGAAGAAACCGAAATCCGCTAATAAGAACATAAACTTACCTCCAAGTCCATGGAAGCTGCCTTTGATCGGAAACATGCACACTTGGTTGGTGCACCCCCACATCATGCTCTAAGAAACGTAACTAAAAAGTATGGTCCAGTCGTCCATCTACAGCTTGGTGAAATTCCTGCAATTGTCATATCATCACGTGAAGCTGCCAATGAAGTACTAAAGGTTCATGATCCTGCTTGTGCTGATAGGCCGGAAAGTATTGGAAGTAAGATTATGTGGTATGATTATACTGATATTGCTTTTAGTCCATACAACGAGTATTGGAGGCAAATGCGTAAAGTATGCATTTTGGAGCTCTTAAGCCCCAAAAATGTCCGATCATTTGGCTCTATAAGGCTAGAGGAGGCTGCACATCTTTTGAAAACTATCCAGTCATCTTCTGGGAAACCCATCAACCTAACTGATAGAATATTCTCATTTACAAGTTCGATGACATGCAGAGCAGCATTCTGTGAAGTACTAAGTGACAAAGACAATTTGATAATGCTGATGAAGGAAGGAACAGCCTTGGCTGGAGGCTTTGAATTGGCCGACTTTTTCCCGTCTTCAAAGTTACTACAAGTCATGAGTTGGAAAAAAAATAGATTGTTGAAGATGCGGGGTAAACTTGATGCAATTCTTGATTCCATGATCAATAAGCATAGAGATAGCCTGGCTAAAACCAAAAGAGGCAATGGCGTGTTGGGTGGTGAAGACATAGTTGATGTTCTACTCAGATTACAACAAAGTGGAGAACTTGCTGTTCCAATAACTAATGACAACATCAAAGCAATCATTTTTGTAAGTATTTTATCTATAAAAGGTTATTTATTTCTTAGCATTTATTAGTCCAACATCAATAACAATTGTTGTGATTGCAGGACTTGTTTTCGGCTGGAACTGAAACTTCATCCGCCACAGTCGACTGGGCCATGGCAGAAATGATGAGAAATCCTCATGTGATGGTAAAGGCACAAGCTGAAATAAGAGAAACTACTAAGGGAAAAAAGACATTTGAGGAGAACGATGTTCAATCGCTGAAATATCTCAAGTTGGTCATCAAGGAAACATTGAGGTTGCACCCTCCAGTTCCTTTACTTCCAAGAGCATGCTGGGAAGGATGTGAAGTTAATGGCTACACTATACCCCTCAAAACCAAACTCATGATTAATATCTGGGCTTTGGGAAGAGATCCAGATTATTGGCCTGAAGCAGAAAGCTTTAAACCTGAGAGGTTCGAGAACAATTCAGTTGATTTCTTGGGAAGTAACTTCGAATTTCTTCCATTTGGAGCCGGAAGGAGGTTTTGTCGAGGTATGAACTTTGGCTTTGCAAATATTGAGCTTCCTTTAGCTCAACTTCTCTACCACTTTGACTGGAAACTTCCTAAAGGAATGAAACACAATGAAGTCGACATGTCAGAGGAGAAGGATTAACTGTGCCAAGGAAAAAAGGTCTATACTTGATTCCCACACCCTACAACTCTTCCACTGATGGCTGAATATTAATCCAACAAAAGGAGGGTTGAAAGAGGTTTTGAACTTGTTGCCAATGAAATAAACATGGCCCCCCTTTTATTTCTTAATTTATCTGAATAATTTCCTAGATTACATTATGTTTCCTTCGATCGTGTTCTAATTAATAGTAATATTGGCAACAGTCTTGTATAAGATCAGAATCTATAATTAAATATTTATTAAGATTATTATACATTTCATGTATATCTTGTTAGCTATATTTATGTTACATGTTAAGTCTCTATTTGTAATTGGCTATTCCTTAGATAAAATTAAAGTAATGGAAGAGTCAATGGATTGGTAGTATAGGTCTTGAAATAGTCAAAGAGCTCAAAAATATCCAAGAAGATAACATATGATCAATGAGAATGTAATTAGAAGTCAAAGGAATGCCAAAGTGTCACACAAGTCATGCTCCAAATTCTCAATCACAAGTTGCGATGCATTTTTTACATAGAAAACATTCAAATTTGAGAAATGCTACTACTAGAACAATTGTAACTTTTTAAGTTAGCTTTCCAACGCATTTTGAATCGTGGTAGTCTGATATCGAAAGAGAAAGATAAGATGAAAATACTAACAACTGCTTAGAGAGAGTTCGTTGGCCGCCCTCTAGTGGCTCGAGCTCCCAAAACAGAACCTTGGTCGCTAGCCTGGCGTTCGAAACTTGCCAAAATGTAAGTTATCTTTTTTAGTGAATCATTTTGGCAAGGTTTGCCTAGAGGTTTTTATCCCTATGAAGAGTTTTTCAAAGGGTTTTCCTTCGTTATCAATTTTTAGTGTTGATTTACTTTTTAACTTTATTGCTTTTGATCCATATTGTGTGATTATTTAACTTAGGGTTTAAATTGTATTTAATCTTAATTGTCTAGAAACAATAAATAAGTAACATGTTGCTTTTTATTGGTTAATTCCGCATATTTGGGTCTAGACAAAGTGATATATTCCTAACAATTGATATCAGAACTTAATATCGATCTGTGAACAATTTTTGTCTAAATGATTCAACCATATTCTGATAAAGGATCTGAGGATGATATGGATATTCATGAGGCTAATGACCAGTTGTATAATAAAAGTATCAAGTTACATATGGTCAATAGATCAATCTTTAAGAAACTAAATGAACTTGAATTAGAAAAAGAGGTTTATAGTCAAACTTGAGAAGTCTATCAGAGGTCTGGATGAATTGAGGGTTGAGAAAGAGTCTTTAGAAGTTAATGTTAAAACTCTTACGAGTGATCTTGAAAATTCAAATACCCAACTTCAATATTTCTTTAATGGATCTAAGGAGATTGATAACATGATAGATCTCAACAAACGAGCTGGGAATACAAGATGTTTAAGCTTTAATAAAGCAAATTTTGAAACTGCTTCCTCTTCTAAAAACAAGTTTGTACCTGTCTTGATTCAGCCCAAGGTTCAAAATTTGAAACCTAAAGTTGCTCCTAGGTTCATCCCCACTTGTCACATTTATGGTAAGTTAGGACACATAAGACCTAGGTATTGCAAACTCTTAAGTAGGACCGACTCTGTATCTATCCCTAACAAATCTAAAAGTATAATAGCCCCAAGACCTAGAGTATCTATGCAACTTAAGGTTCCTCAGCCTAAAGTTGGTCCTAAGTTTGTACCTGCCTTGATTCAGCCTAAGGTTCAAAATTTGAATCCTAAAGTTTCTCCTAGGTTCATCCCCATGTGTCATCATTGTGGTAAGTTAAGACACATAAGATCTAGGTGTTTCAAACTCTTGAGTAGGACCAACTCTATATATGCCTCTTAACAAATCTAAGAGTATAGTAGCCCAAGACATAGAGTATCTATGCAACATAAGGTTCCTCAGCCTAAAGTTGGTACTAAGTTCATTCCCACATGTTATAAAATGTGGCATTTTAGGTCACATAAGACCTAAGTGCCGTAAGCTCTTAATTAAGAACAACAAACAAGATCTAACAACTCATGTTAGATTTTGAACTAATCAAGTAAGTCACTTGACTCAATTGACTAAAATTATATCTTCTTCTAGGAAGATTGGGTCAAAAGAGTGAACTTACATGTCAAAGTGATGATATTAATTGCAGTGTTGCTCATGTTTCTCTTTATTAGAAGAGCTTTTGTGCACCTCATTGATTAGGTGTTTAGGTGCATGTATCCGCATTATTCATGATATATATTTTTTCATGCATGCCTATTTCTTCATTGTACATTAGGAGTTTTCTTTTACATTATTCCATTATTATAAAAACAAAAAAAAATTTAAAAAAAAGTAAAAAGGATTTTTGAAATCATAGTACTTCCAATCGATATTGTTTTATGGACATGTTATTTTATAATCAAGTACTAGGTTAGTTTATGAATGATGAATAAAGTTTCCATTAACTTTGTTTAGAACTTATTTGGAGTACTTGGTATATGTTACTGCATGCATCATCCGCACTTCACTCATTAAGCTCTTGTAAGTAAGTTTTGAGTGCTTGTGTAAGACTTGGCTGTCATTTGTTTGGTGTATTAGTTTGAATATGGAATGACGGTTAACTAGTTGACATAAACTCTTGTATATTCTCCATAAAATAAAAGGAGTATTGTGCTTCAAAAGAATTGAATTGTTGTGATAGATCTTATACTTGTCTCCGTAACCTTTTTTACTCGAGGAATTAAGCTTGCTGGGTAACTTAAAACCTGATGTCCTATAGTCATCTAACTCTTGACTCATCAGCCTAAAATTGGTTACATGGGTCATTAACTATTCTTAATAAAAATAAGTCTGTATGTAAGATCTGTAAAAAAAAATTACATATATATGTACTTACGAATTGGGGGAGAAAGAAAATTTGTAAATTGAAAAAAAATAAATATGAGTTTTAAATTTGAAAGGTCTTAGTTGCACTTTATTTCACCTCATACTTTGAGCAATATATTCATTCACCAGTAATAAGTGCGTTTAATACACTTACTTAGGGCACAAAATATGACTTAATTCTATATAAATTATGTTTTGTAGGATAATATTGATGAACATGGTGGAATTTAGGAGAACCAAGCGAAAAATGGCTAAACTGGAAGAAAATCAAAGTTTAGGGAACAAAATGCAAATAGCCAAAAGATGCCTCGAAAGAAGAAACGAAGATGTGAAAGGGTCGAAGACCAATTTAGTGAAGACATGAAGTATTGGAAGAAGAAAAAGTGAGAAAAGAGGTTAAGAGAAGAGAAAATGGAGTTCGATGACCAAAACGCAAAGAATGAAATTTCACTTAAACTATGCTATAGCATAGTTATTCTCTCCATGCTGTCGCATGGCATGATTTAGGGAATTTCAGGATTGAAATTCATTGAAATGTGCTATAGAATGAGTTTGTACTATGCTACAGCATAATACATTTTCGAAGGAAAAATTATGGTTTCCTTATATGATTCCAACTCTTATGGAAACAAATCTTGGGATGTCTTTTAAAGACCTATGGCCATCTAGGAGTGGTCGTCATGCATTACAACACTTTCTAAGAGATTTTGGAGCACAGAAGGAGGTAAGAAACACGAAGATCAATTCCAAGACTCGAAGATTCAATTCAAGATTTATTTGGGTGATGTCGAGAAAGATTGTTAAATAAAATAGGAACATTGGTTCCTCAAAATTCAATCGTATTGTCAAAGTGTAGAACTAAGGTTAAAAATGATTATTGTATGGGAATTCGGGATCTTAATGCATTTGTCATTTATTAAACACGTCAATTTTCATTTAGTATAATTTACATTTAATTTAGTTAATTTACTCATAATTGCATAAGTAGATTATTTTAGTCATAATTTTGTCACAAACAAACACACCATATTATTCATATTTCGGTTCAGGTTGCGATAATTAAAATTGAACTAAATCAATCTCTGTAGGATGATACTTGGACTCAAATCCACTTTATTGCTTGTTAATGAACCGTACACTTGCTGTGGTTTTAAGTTGAAATATATTTTCGTGAACAAGTTTTTGGCACCACTGTCGAGGAATGTAATTGAGTTTAATTACATTTATCGTGGTACTATTTCAAACTTGTATTATTGTATTTTTGTTAATTTATCTATTTATTTTAGTTTTTTTTCTCTTTTTCACGTTATTAAAAAAAAGATTTAAAAAAATAACAGGATAAAAGATAGCTGTGATTGATTTCAACAAAATGCTCTTATGTGAGTTCATCATAAGATAACAACAATTGACAACTCAAAAAATTGATGAGGGAGATATGCTTGTGGGAGATTTCATTATAGGAAAGTGACTACGAGATATAAAAGTGAAATGTGAACTTGATGAAACTGTCCTAAGTGACTTGTTTGTTGCATTATTTCTCTCACAAAAATTTGACATGGGTGATTTGCATGTGGGATTATTTATTCCACGAATTATTAATGAACATCAATTAAGAGAATCAGATACATCGAACTTCCAACAAATACAACAAGAGGAGGAGACTTCCGAAACCATATTTGGAGGAAAGGTTAAAATTTGGAGCAAGGAAAGGTTAAAATTTGGAGGAAAGTTGTAATATGAAACAAGGTCAAATTGAGCAAGTTAAGCAGGACCTCCAAAACCATATTAGAAGTACCATGAAACACTTGTGCCAAATTCAAGTTTGAGACTATAAATCGAGCGCTTAACGGGGAGGCGACCCATTTTTCTATCCATTTTTCCTTATTTTGATTAACTATTGCATTACAAGTAGTTTTAGGGATTGCATTAATTTAGAAATTCATGCATTTAAACTGTTTTCACACATTTTAAGCAGTACTTTAAGACTCTTATTAGTAACTTTGGTATGTTTACTTATTGAGTTCATTTTATTTAAGCTCACATTGATGCGATATGCATTCTTAAGGTTGCACCTAGATTTCAAACTTCTTATTGTTAGAAGATTAGAATTCTTTTTGGTGTGAATACATTACAAATATTTAAATCTTATTTGCTATCATTAATATTTTTTTTGAATTCTTGAAACATAATATTGAAGTCTAGCAACAAATAAAAATGGTGGTTGTCATGACGTCTATCAACCGGGCCAGTCTGATCCTTATACCTATATGTATCTACCCCCGAGGAGTTTCTAATTCTTACTACTTTATTTTGGTTATTTTTGCTCTTACATCGAGGACGATATTTTGTATAAGTTTGGGGGTGGAAAAATTTTCATTACAACTTTGTCATTCATCAATAATTTTGTATAATTTATTGTTTTTTGTGTGATTGTTCGTATGGAAAAAAAAGTAGTTTTTATTTTTTTTCTAGTATTTCCTCATTGGACTATGAATGGTGGAAAAAATTGCTTGATTAGATTAGTCAATACTTGTTTATGTGAAACTTGACATTCTTTGTGCAGACACTCATGTTTTACACATTAAGTCCCTGTTTGACATCCATTTTGATGGAAAATTAATTTTTGGAATAGTAATTAATGGAAGATTGTGTGGTTAAAAAGTAAGGAGAATTTTTTGGTTTATGTGTAATATTATTTTATTAATAGAATGTGTGGTTGAAATGAAGAAAGAGAAATAAAATGAGAAAAAAATGGGTGTCAAACAGGGGCTAAGTTGATGATTTGGCTCATTACTTAGACAAGAGTTGAACATAGTAATTCAACCCAAATAACCTCTATTGTATCAATCCATAATCCATTTATAGAGTAGTTTGGATGTGGTTGAACTGTTACAAGGAAACTTTGCGATGAGTAGGAATTCCGTGCATGAAATTATCTTGTATGAATTATCTAAAACTAATGAGACGAAAATGAGGTGAAATTCTTAAGTTAGAAGTTGGTTTTAGAGGCTGAATGTCTAAAAGAAAATCGGCATAACACTAGTCTATGTGTGAATAAAATCATTTTTTCAAGTCTATATAACTCGAGTGAATAAGTCTGTAAAAATTTAAAACCTGATGCTATATGGTCATCTTACTTGGGAGTCATCTGCCTAAAGCTCGCTACATGGGTTATAAAATGAAAAGATGTTTGAAAAAAAAAAGAAGAAAAATATTAATCCTTACTATCTTAAAAAAGGAAATCCACTATTTACTTTTAATTTATGAAATTTTTTTTATTCTCATCTTATCCATATCCATCCTCCACTATTCATTCAGGAAGTTTTACAAGAAAGGGGTAATATGAACTTCCTCCTACCCACAATTGTTGACTCTTCTTATGTCTCTACTTTCTTCTTAAGTAAAGGGAAAAAGAAAAAAGGGCAGCCACCATTTACTATCGGTAGCCAATTCTAAGCTTAATTTTATTCTTGCTTCTTTGAACACAAACCCCCTAGCTACATTGGACTCTCTTTCTTTTGTTGGTTGCTTTTCTCATGTGATTTAGACTCTTATGCGCCGTCGGTAAGAGCTTCATCAGTTTCTTTTTATTTGTTCCAGTTTCTTTCGATTTACTGTTAATCAGCTAATTGTCTTCTCGTTCAAACTTTTCTGGAAGTTTTTAAAAGGACGTAAATATTTCCACATACATAGGGCACCGACGTCCTGAGGTATGTCGATTTCATATTCTCTCTCGATTGTTGAAAGAAATCAAAAACAAATCTCCTTAAAAACCTTGAGCTCTATGTGTTCATATATTATAGTAATTATAATAAGTAATTACTTATGTGTTCTACTTCGTGAGTAAATAACATAATGGTTACCCTAAAATTCCTTATTGCTTTAGTTTGGATGTTTATAGGTTCGTGTAATTTATGCTATGTTAGTTATCATGTTTTTACATATTTTAAATAGGTTAATATATTTCAAACAATTTTATGTAGGAAACTTTATTTCACTCAGAATTTTAGTTCCCATAGACATATGATATAATAGATGTGCTAATAGCCTTCTTCAATTTTTTTAGTTCATCTTGGTTACCTTGGGCCTCAACTATTCCATAAGTTATCTTATTGTTCTCATGGATGTTTCGGATGGAGTGATTGGTTCTCTAAACTTCGAAACAATGTCCCATCACCAACAACAAAACCAAAGGTAAAGGGATCAGCGAAATCGACTTCGAATTGGTTGCACTGATGATCGTAAAAGAATAGCTGATCCTATGTCACCCGAAAATAATAATTCTGGTGCTGTGCAAATGCAGCAATCTATGATGCATCATGATTTTGAGGATTCTACTTCAAACCAAGAGAAGCCTGATATTTGCAATTCTACATTACGAAGTAGTTTTAATGTATTGAACATACCGACGACTGCATATGTATTACTGACATACGATACATGTAGACATTGTGGTGTAAGAAAATTTTATAGAGAAAGCAAAGGCTTCTGTTGCTCTGATGGAAAGTTTATCTCTGTGTGCCTAATTCACCAGCTGAGCTGTACAACTTATTTACGTCCAAAGAACCAAAAAGTATGGAATTCAAAAAAAATTGCAAGGGGATATAATAACAACTTTGTTTTCACCTCATTTGGTTTTAAATACAACAAAGATCTTTTTAAAGCATACAAAGGTATTTACACATTCAGGATTCAAGGGCAATTATGCCATTATGTAAATGAACTTATCCCACAGGACAACAAGTCTTCTTATATGCAGTTATATTTTTATGACACAGATAGTGAACTTAAAAATCGTATGAAAATTTCAGAAAACTTTGTNCAGTTATATTTTTATGACACAGATAGTGAA
The DNA here is from genome assembly GCA_903798405.1 of Fraxinus platypoda. NCBI lineage: Eukaryota > Viridiplantae > Streptophyta > Magnoliopsida > Lamiales > Oleaceae > Fraxinus > Fraxinus platypoda. Next base: position 30,804 of record CAIGRT010212718.1, read on the forward strand.
CTTAAAAATCGTATGAAAATTTCAGAAAACTTTGTCCAATATACTTTGATTGTTCTAATTGAAATCTTGAAAGTGAATCTATATAGTAGATTCTTTAGGTCTTTAAGTGATGTGACTAACTTACAAGATCATGAAATACACATAAGATACGACCTAGGACTTGATCAAATAGTCTTCAATACTCCTACAGCATCTCAAGTAGCTGCTGTATGGGTCGAAGACGATGAGAATACTAATGTTCGTGTTCGTGACATTACTATATATGGTCATTTTGGTAATTCACATAGAGTTCATTATTACTACAGTTGCTATGATCCTTTGCAGTATCTATTACTTTTCTCATAAGGGGAATCTGGTTGGCATGAAGGCATTGTGAAGTGCAAGATGACCTATTTTCAACCTCAACGTTCTCCTAAATTTGTTGATTTTCCTACCACCGTGACATTTGCAGCTGAATTTATTGAAAAATAAAAACAAGGTTTGCAAATAAATTTTATCTTACATTCTACTAACTTTTGCACTGTAAATGTTGTAAACAAATGACGAATTTGTTTTCGTAGTGCTTACTGGAATGAAGCAACGGTCTCAGGTTTCTTGTCGAGAATATTATTCATACAAATTACAAATTAGGTCTTTCAGTAAGTTCGTTTTGCTTCATAGTGGTAGATTGCTTCAACAATATGTTTTAGATATGTATGTTAAGATCGAAACTGCAAGGCTAGACTATTTTCGTAATAACCAGAAATAAATTCGAACTCAACTTTACCAAGGTATTGTAGATAGTGTTCAAAATGGAGAGACACGGGGGTGCAAAATTGGGAGAAATTTTATTTTGTCACAGTCATTTACATGCGAGCCTAGAGATATGCTAAGGAAATATATGGATGTAATGGCTATTGTACAGCATTATGGAAAATCAGATATATTTTTTACTATAACATGTAATCCAAATTGGTTAGGGATTAAGCAAGAACTAAAACACATTGATGAGATTCAAAATCGACCAGATCTAATTGCACGTATATTTAGAGCAAAATTGGAGTATGTTCTTCTATTAAAGCTGATAAGTATATTTTATACAATTTTTATTTGAGTGAAAAATTTAACTGCCACACTAATGTTGAAGTATGGTCTTCTATAAAAGCTGATAAGTATATTTTATACACTTATTCGTACCGTTAAACTAGAGTAATTATTGTTATTTTAAATGAATTGAGGCTTAATTTTGTATATATTTTGTTTGTTAGGTGTATCTCGATGAAAAACAATGGAATTGAAGAAAACGAGCAGAAAATTAGCTAAATTGGACATAATCCAAAGTTTGGGGACTAAATCACAAAATGCTAATAGTTGATTCGGACCTAGTATCAATGATTAAAGAGATGTTGGAGTCAATTAGATGGAGTTGGAATATGGAGGATCAAGAAAATACGAAGAAGGAACCAAAATTACTAAAGAATGAAATTCGGGGACCAAAGTGCAACAAATAGAAAATTGTATAACGACGTGGGCATACAGACCAATTCTCTTGCGCGCACGGGTATGAAGTTTATTTACCGAGCCCAAAACTAATGAATGGCACGCGCGCAAGGAAATATACGACGCATGCGCAAGCTATTTTTGGGCCTAAACAGCCAAATTTCCTTGTTTTATCCAAATTCTTATGAAAATCAAATTCAACCTATTTTTAACAGAGAGAGGGCGGCGTGAACGACAGACAACATATAAAATCCTATTTTTCACCACAAGAAGGAGGCTAGCAAAAGATTCAAAGGCAATTAACACAAGAGATTGAAGATTCAAGGTCCGGGTCGAAGATTAACAAAGAATAAATTGATTTTTCACTTTCCAATCATTGTTTTTCATTCCGGGTGATGTTTTTCCAAATCTCTTTGTGTAAGTTACATAGAAATATGCTAGGCTAATTCTTTTCATGTATTGGATGAAGATGAACCATCTTACATTCCGGGTGATGTTTTTCCAAATATTTTTGTGTAATTTACATAACATCATGCTAGGATTAATCTTTTCAAGTATTGGATGAAGATGAAACATGTTAGTATTTATTTTTAATTCAAGACAAGTAGTTAGTTAATTTCTTGTTTTTCTTGATTAATCTTGCACCCATAAATTTATTATTTGATTGCTTGATCACCAATTAAATATATAGTTGCTTATTGTAGTGCTGGAAGGATCACAATAGGTCTAGAACATTGCATGATTAACATGTGTGCAATAGATATTAGGAATAATGTTTATCTCATGTGCAATCTTTGAGATAATCTAAACTTTAATGTATTCTAATCATTCGAATTCGGACTAGAAATAGATTCGGGTCGTGATTAAAATAGATTTAATTTGTCTTGGAAAAGAGAATTAATTAAAATAGAATTATCGATTGTCAAGAATACATGAATTCTACTAGCTATGTAATTAAGAATTGAAATAAATAATAATAGGTTGATTCGTAATCCAATGCACTCATTCCATATAAATACAAAACTCAAATTTTACAAGAATTCGTAGAATTATTATTAAACACAATTCTATTTTGTTTGCTGACTTTGAGCCTGAATAAAAACTAATACACTTGATTGAAATTTATTCCATGTGGGACGATAACTCTTAACTCATCACGTATTACTTGTCAATGATCCTGTACGCTTGCGGGTTTTGCATGAACAAGTTTTTGGCGTCGTTACCGGGGAATAAAGTATTTAATTTGAGTTTATTAGTTTAAATAGGATTTGAATTTATTTATTTATTTTTGTTTTTTTAATTTTGGTTACTCACCTTGATCTCTTTTGTGCTTGTTATTCTTTTAGGTACTATTCAACAGTATATGCAAGATTCTATTGATGGCAATGGAGTAATTGTTTTTACAACAAGTAATCTCAACATGGATGATGATGATGATATGTTTGTAGAAGACATAAATTGTAAGCTTTGTAATGGAATGCATTATACTGGGCAATGCTTATATACATGCACTAATCCCTTAATGTCCAAACTTCTGCGGTTTAAACAATATTTAAGATGTCGAAAATAAGCAATTAACAAATCCGATGAAAGCTAAATGCTGAGGGCAAATATGTATCTACACATCCAGATGATGAAATCATTCTTAAGAGGGTTTGACCTCCCCTATTGAACGAAGAGACACTTGCAAAATATTATAATGAACTTGTTATGTCGGATGAAAGCAAAATATGCATAGAAAATTCTGTATTCTGGGACAATTTAAAAGGTAGAAATATAATCCACTTGAAAAGGTTGGAAGGAAAGAATTACCATTGCCGATGAATTTAGACTGTGAACCGACCATTCAACTTGAAGAGATATCAATTATTGAAGAAGAGCATAAAGATGATGAAATTTAACACACATTCTTTCGGCATCATCGATTGTCCAACAATTGAATTTGTGAATAAGTCCGAAGAGGAAGAAGCCTACATAGTTGATTTCGAATCGGATGGAATAGGCAAGTCATATCACATTGAACGAGGCAAAGTTAAGATTTGGAGAATCAATGAAAAGTAGATCAAAGTCAAAATAAACAAACTAAGCAAGGCATCAAAAGTTGTCTTCAGAATTCCATGATACAGAACATCAAAGTCAAGCTAATGACTATAAATAAGCGCTTGTTGGGAGGCAACCCAACTTTCTTTCATTTTATTTATTTTACTTTTTAGATAATAGGATTAGTAATTTTTATTGCTTCTAGTAGTATATGGTATCTTCATTCCCAGTTTTCCTTTAAGGTGTATATAAGCTTACTACAAACTGTTTCATGTTATGATCGATTTTTACTATTTTGAAGGAACATGTCACCTGAACACATTGCATAAGGAAAAAACATAGCAAGTGAGCCAGAACATCAGTCCATCCACCATCTTCAAATATATATCAGGGGAGTACTTAGTTCCCTTCTTTGCCCTTAATTTTTATATATTGCCCGTTATATTTTTAGACATTGAGAGCAATGTCTGTTATAAGTTTGGAGGTGGAAAAACATTGAGTTTTTATTAGTTTGTGTGCTTGTTCGAGTGAGAAAAAAAATTCAGCTTTATTTTTATTTTTGTGTGCTTGTGTGTATTGACCTATGGTTGATTTAAAACCTCAAAGTTTTGATTATAACAAATAAGTTAATCTTGTTTACTAACAGGTTGAATTTAAGTGATTATAATTTTTCAAGGCATACAATGGAAAATTGATCAATGGTCGTCAAAAGATCAAAAGCTATCATGACAAATCGAACTTATGAAGGAAGTCAAGATCAAAGTCACATTCAAGATCTTAAGAACCAAATTTCGGAGCAAGATCAAATACTTGATCTCTAAGCTAAAATGTAAAGGTAGTAACACTTTGATATATGGCAATGAATGCTTAAGCTCAAAATCCCTACATGCATTAAAAACAATTTTGTGCATTAAAAGTCATGCATACAATGATTTGATCAAATGTAAAATTGATATTTGAACTTATAAAACGCTTTTTATCTTGAAAAGTTAGTTAAAAATACTCTCTAAAAGTCCATACTTTTCAAAACCTTCAAATCGGAACAAACGAAGGCAAAAAGTGGAAAATGCCAAACTGCCCAGCGGTCGACTGGCCGGAAGAGGCGGTCGACTGAAAATTTCCAACTGTCCAAAATTTGACCGTTCTGACCTTTGATTTTTCTGTACAAACGACTATGTTAGTCATCCGGACAAAAGGCGGTCGACCAAACGCGGTCATCTGAACTCCCAGATTTTTTTGACGGTTTGAACTCTATAAATACCTCTACTTCTTGAATTTAAATTGAATTCTTGAAACGCATAAAATTGAGAATTACTTGAGCAAAACTCTTTGAACCAACATTTTTACATTCATTTCTTCATAACAAAAACTTTAATTGTTGAATCCAAGAATTCCAACAACATGTGACACAATTTGAATTCTTTCAAAATGATAATGATGAAAATTAGTTCGATGGTCGCACATACAAGTGAAGGAGACCTTTCATCCTCGATCAATTCTATTAATTACTCTCATTCTCATCTTCGTGCTCGAATAGTTCACAATTTTGATAGTGATTTCAACAGAGTGGGATATCCCCGAACTCAAAGGAAAGATGCAATCAA